>JAUZNJ010030908.1:0-14522 GCA_034780135.1 Jordanella pulchra | reverse complement strand
TGCAACGCAATTTCGTTCTGTATGCACTCTGTGCATACAAAATGACAAATAAAAAAGTCTAAGTCTAAGTCTAAGTAGATGTTCAAGGCTGTAGGCAGCATCCGTATCAGTTTGTCCTACTGTAGACTGAGAGAAGCCTTTGACTGAAGACACTTTTGTTCAACAGCTGCTACCCAAACGAATGATGGCAAAAGACGTCACACTCTCTACAAAACACAGCACAATTATCTACAAATGTCTACATAGTTTATATTTGGCAGACAATGTTATAACCAATAGACTTTATTAAAGATATTATAAACATTGTTCAAATTTTCAAGTAATCATCAGTAACGGAGTTTTACCAGCAACTTCCAGTGTTGCGTTCCGACTGATGGCCTCTCCCAGGTGATTCCGGGCTACACAGGTGTAGATGCCCTCGTCCGGTTTGCTCCTGCGTCCATGTACAATCCGCAGGAAGAAGAGGGAGCCACTGGGCAGGAGCATCCGGTGGGAGCGGGGATCATCCCTGTCAGTCTCCACGCGCTCGCCATCCTTGTACCACTCTATAGTGGGAGTGGGTCGGCCCTCTGCCTTGCAGTTGAGGGTGGCGGGCTCCCCCTTGGAGACAATCAAATCTGAGGGGTCCTCCACAATCCGAGGAGGACTGTCTTCAAATCTTGCTCGGGACCCTAGGAGAAGAGGTGAAGGTAAATGTAAATAGTCTAGAGCTCAATATGCCTTCATGGTAATGGTGTGCTGTCTCCATACGCAGGACAGTAAAAGGAAGAATAACGCACGATTTAGAAATACTCTAGTAAAATCAAAAAAGCTATATATTAATTTTATTCAGTCCTCTTTGCTCCGATAACCCAAAATAAAATCTATTGCATCAAACTGGTCACGTTACATTATGTAGCAAGAAAAACAAAACAACATAGTCCTAAAACACAGTGATGTGTGATGAAACACAGTGATGGCTGCATCATGCATAAGCATACAAATGCTAATGTGAATTGTTAATAGCTAAACTGTGTGTCTAGATTCCTGCAGGTATGGATATGATAGCTGGTGAGAAGCTGGGTTATTCATAGCATTCAATAGAAGAAGGAAGCAAAAAGAAGTAAAACAGGCAGAGGAAAATAGGTAAGTCCTGTATCAAATTCCCTGGAGATCCATTACTATTTTTGCTTGGCTTTGAGCGAAAGGCACAGAGCTACGAGACCTGAGGTAAGCTCTTAGAGCAAGACCAAATGTCTCCAACATTGTGTTACAGTCAGACAAAATGAATAATTCAAAATTCAGTTGCTTTTAGGTCGCTTCTGAGCAGATGGTCTCTCTCTCTCTGTCTCTCTCTCTTTTTTTTTTCTCTCTCTCACTTTTTCTTTTTGAAAAATTAGGAAACAAAATGGTCACTGTAAAAGTGATTTATTAAGCTGATCTGTCTGTGGCATTAAAGTCAACGCAGGATTCAGACTGCATGAAAATCCCCCATTATCATTGCAGAGAAGCGGTGGGGAGTAACCTAATGACACACATGCTGCCATTAAATTATACTTAAACTGGAGGCATTGGGATAAACGCACACTTTCACTTTAAGCAGATTTAAACCCTTTTTAAAGGCCTGATTTGATCCAGGCGGGCCGGCAGTCACCACCAAGGCAGAAACCTGAGGTAAACATCTAAAGAGCGATCTAAGTGCTCGCAGCTGACACTCCTGGGTCACAAAGCAGGACAGCTTGAAACGGCAGTACAGGCCGCAGATGAATACTAATCGAGCCATTAAAATGTGCAATAGCACCTTCAGGGCATCATGGTATAAAAACACACCGTGTTTAACAGAAGCAGACAAGTCTAAATCTGGAGCCTAAGAGATTTTACTCTAAGATATCATGTGATCCCTGCATAGTTTATGTGATTGTATTGGGAACATTGTATATATATCATATAACATTTCACATGTCCACATAAGAGATTTGTAGGTTTGAAGGTTGTAAAGCACAAAGGGTTTTGACTCACTCTGGAAGAGTTTTTCATTATTTAGGATCAATCCATTAATCATTGCAATTTTTTTTTCAATTTCTGTATTTTTTATACAGATTTGAAAAGAATTATAAAGCTTTAAGTAATAAAGGAAATATTTTCTTGGGGCATTTATATATATATGTGTCCTCCACTAAATTACTCAGTGTTTTTCACAGGGTAAGAAAAAAGCCCTATTTGCTCCATGCAGTACATGCGTGTCACTACAATTTTTATGGGATGGAATCCATGGAGCTCTGCATGCTAGACCGCTGCATATAGAGCACACTGGAATGGGATGAAAGATGAAAAATTCATACAGCTTTTCTAGACCTTGCAAATGTGACTGGAATAAATGGGTCATTCTAGAAAAGTTAAAGAGCAATGTACTGAAAAACAAACCACAGCAACCAATTCATTTCACAAGTCACATTTAGAAGCTTTTGAGATGGAAAACAATACACCTTTTCCTGAAAACACTTTCCCCTTTATAAAACATAGTGGTGGCAGCATCATGGTGTGGGAATACTTCTGTTTAACTGCAGTGTGGAAACCCGAGGCCATTCGACTGGGTTTCTGTCTGAAGGGGAACTTTTAAACCGCTACTACTATATGTAACTTGGAATCTAAAAACACCAGCAATTTACTTCAGTTCGATCAATCAAAGCGACTTTTTATAAGTGCACTCTTTGTGCAGCTGGGAGAGATTTTCACTGCAAGAACAAGCATCAAGAAGCTGTGATACGTGATGCTCATTGGCTGAGGAGTTGCATTGTGCAGGGGGCGTGTTTAGCATGCTTGAATACACACTGAGAGGAGAGACAATGGTGCAGAGAAAGTGATCCAATGAGAGTGCTCCTACCGAGGAAAAAAGCTGCTCACATTATCTCAACACTAACTGACAGCTGACAGCTTACATATTGCTCTTTAGTCAATGCATTATTCACTTTTTTTCTGGAAGAGTTTCACTTCTGTTTAATTCTATTGCAAAATGTAGTTTATTCTTGTGAAATTGCTTGAAAAGCATTATTTTTACATTTCCCACTGTTTTATAGCCAGTTAACCCTTTAAAGCCCAAACCATGAAATAATTGACAGAAAATTCAGATTTTTTAATCGAAGAGTTATCATTGAATTCTATGAAAAATTATGAAAACAAAACATAAATTTAAATTTAATCATTATTTGCATACATTTTGATACATTTGGCATTTCCGTAAAATCTTTTATACATTTTCTGTTCCCTACATATTTCTGATTTATTAAGTTGGGTTCTCAAGAGAGAAAATATCCCACTGATGATGAGTGGTCTCAGAGGTCTCAAAAATTCATGTATTAAATATGATACATTTGGCTTTAAAGGATTAAAGTCTGTCAATGTGCAAAATATGGCACTTCAAAACATCTAGTTTGCTTTATTGTTCTTTTGTTATACACAAAAAACTTAATCCTGTTAACATGAATATATTGCAGCTCAATTGTCCCACCAAAACACCAAAATGTTGCAGATCAGAGCATAATCTTTTCAGATTGTAGTCCTTTTAATCTATTTAATTCATTTATTAATATCCAACTTCTTATGTTTCCTAATTAAACTTTCAGTTGTATTTAAAGATTCAATAACAAGAAAGTAGTAAAATTTTTTTGCCATTTAAGATGATACAGTATAACAGCATAGTTACTTTGAACAATTACTACCGGTAGTTACTTTGATTTAGCATTAACTGATTTACTAATTTAGTAACTTTTTGGAGAAGCAACTGGTAGCTATAACTAGTTCCTTTTAAGTAATTTTCTCTACACTGTTCAACAGTAACAGAAAAGATGAGAAGTGATCTATTTGCAAACATTCACAAAAATATATCAGCTACTGTATCAGCTTTCAGATACAGATACAAGTATACAAGTACAGATACAAGTACAGATACATGTATTTATGATAAAACATCAGCTCACCGCATATGTTTCTTTGGAAAGCTTAAGCTCTACATTTCTCCAAATATCTTATCCCTAATGTGAAAGATAGTGTTAAATGGATCGTGCTTTAGTAATACATTTCCTTAACCAATAAATGGTTAAAGGTTGAGATGTGTAACATGACGATGGGAAAATATATAATATAAATTATTAGACCAGAAATCACATGAGACTTTGGTACTTGTTTGAAGTCCAACAAGTCAACAGATCAAAATACACAGATATGACACTATAACAGGATGAAACAGCAGGAAAGTACTTTATAGTTCTATGAGATTAAGCCACAATAACAAGGTGCTAGATTTCAAGGAAGTGTTATTTACAAGCCTTTTTTACCATCATGTTACATCAAAGCAATGTCTGACATATTATATCCATCCATGTGTGAGTGTTTATTTGCATCTGTGAGAGAAATAAAAAGCCTTGCGTTCACCTTGTTTACTGATGGTAGTAAACATACCAGCACGTGAACATTAGGTTATGTGCTTGCGCTCCAGTTGTTGTTGTTAAGACTTTATTTCGCTAAAGCTTCAAAAAATAAGTCATTTGTGACTAAAAGCACTTAATAAAAATGTAAGGCTTTGTGTATACTTTGTGACCGTGGGTCCAGCTGCGCTCTGTTACTCACGGAGCCGGGCTGGATTTGAAACTGAGATAATTGTTGGTAAAATGGGTCAAGTCTCAGTCCTGAACTCTAAGGGTGTAAGTGAGTTCCCATGCAGGACTTTGGTGCTGTTTAAAACAGAGATGGACCGCTCAGTACGACTGCTCACAATTTGAAGAATAGTCTAGGATGTAGCGAAGATAAGCCAACATGATTAATTACCTCCAATTTGCAAGTGGACCTGCATGTTAAAATGCCTAGATTGTTAGATATAATGAACATATATTCTTCTTGAATAATTATAGTTTTTCCAACACATAGTGTATTAATTCTAATATTTTATTTAATCTCCCTCAAGAGTCAAATTAGTTGAATTAGAAATCCCTTTTGTTAGGATAACAGTAATTATCCTCATTGCGAAAGTCACAAGGTTAGAAGAAAAAAATGGGAAGATACAGGGCAGTCTATATAGATAGAATAGTCTATGTAGATAATAATAATACAGTCACCTTTCTCAAGGGCCCAGTTTAATAAAGTGGAACACATGTCTATAATCATGGCAGTAAGAGCAAGCAGGCACGATATAGGAACCGGACACCCAATAATGACACACCCTATCAGATAGACACCAGCTTGGCATAACGGGAAGCTTACTGATATCACTGAGGTATAAAAACCCACTGGAAATGTTATTCATGACTCATTCTTCATCCTTATGACATCAGTGATGACTTCCAGACAATGAGCCCAGCGCTGCACCATTTACCATTTCTATGTCAGACTTATATTAAATCACCTTCCTAAGGTCTTTTTGAAAGTTGTTTACTTTGAAATGTAGTGTCATTTAAAGTATTATGTAAAGAATGATCGCTTAAGGTAAAAGAATTGGGAATAGGCCTTGCTGCTTGAAGAGAATATAGTCTCAGGGGCAATAGTGTTTCTTACATGATGCCCTTCTCGATCTCTCTAAACACACCACATATGGCAGAATGATCTCCTCGATATTCGTTTTATGTTTTCATGTGATTCCCCCTCTATACAATTTCCAGTCCCTTGTCATTGTGTATTGAGTTTTGTATATAAATGACTAATAATCACTCACTAGGTTTTGAAGTTACACAGGGTTGATGTCATAACTAAAGGCTTTATCGTGTCCTACAGTGGATATCAGCATTGACCAGATTCCTTGTTATGTGCTGATATATACTTACCTTGCTAACAAGATGAATTGTTGTAAGATTAGTGAATTCACAAACTCTCATCTTGCCACTAGCCAGCAGAGATGTTTGGCCTTGATTTAGAAATTCTTTAGACCAATGATATGTAGTGATTTGTATGACTTCAAGATGTCATCCAGAGGAGAATGGGAGAAGCAAAACAAACATGGCTGTGCCTGTTTAAGATGGAAAACCCTCTTTTTCTTTTTGAAAAAATAAGAAAAGGATGCAAATTTTGCCTTTGTGGATTGGAAGATGGTTGATTGTTCTCCCAGACCAAATTTGTTAAGAGTTTGACTTGTCAGTTAACTCCACTAGTAGTACAACAAATCAAGCTGCTACTACTGATGTGATCGGCTAAGATCTCGAAATGAGAGGCAGTTACCCAATCATCTCAAAGAATTATAATGAATGTTCCTCCCTTATGCAAATACTTTCTAAAGGAGCCTTCCCAGATCGATACATATGGTTCAACTCTACATGGTATAAATCTGGCTTTTGCCAGGTTAGAAAAATACATTCGGCAGACGTTAAGCAGCTTTTTAGAGCCCCTTTTAATAAATAAATGTGACAGCTGTCCTTGGCATACTACCAACTAAAACCTTTGTGGAACCTGTATGCCTTAGCTAATTAAGGTCTAATTTGGGGAAGTTATAGTCTGGAGGTTTTAAGATTTATATAGAATCTGAAGGTTCTCAGAAGGATTATAATGGTGTTTTGTGCTGTTTATATTTTGGAGGAGCAAGGTTCAAATAATTTTAGTTTTTCTTTGTTTAATCGCTAACAATTCAGTCATAGAAAAATACATAGTTGCCTGAAAAATGACCTGTATGAAATGTGAAGAACCAGACTTTAGCAGTTAGAACATGCATGAATTGGACAAACTGAAATATTCTAGTTTTCTAAATCTTCAAAATGTGACTTGAGTAAATCCAGTGCAAACATTTACCTTCAGAAACCTCTTAATGTATGGGAAAACATTTGTTGAAAAAGAAAGACATTCCTTAACAAAAATTCGAGATGTGAAAAATGAGTTCCTATTTTGTCCTGCTGATTCTTGCCAGGTTGAGGCTGAGGTTCAAAATGAAGAAAAACAAGAAACAGTTGTTTGCAATTCTCAGTGTTTAAACATCTTTACAACTGAACAGTTAATCTAGCATACAGAACTGTGTTCCACCACACAATGTGATAATGAAAGGTAAGATAAAAATGTTTTTAAACACTAAAAAATGAGATGCATGCCACTTTGATTAGTTAGAAGTTTAACCAGTGGAACACCGCATGCTAAACTGCAGCAGACAGGGCACACTTGAGAGCCATGGCATGAAATATTCATGCAGTTTTTTTAGACCTTCCAAATGTAAGTGGAGCAAATGGGTCATATTAGACTAATACAAAGAGTCGTTTCACAGCAACCGTGACACTCAGAAAAATGTACTTGCTGCATATTTGGGGAAAAAATGTTTTTTGGGTCACTATGAATCATGAGACGAACAGAGTTTGGCTGCCATGTCATAGTCAATGACAGGGGAGCTCAGGGACACTCCCAAGGGCTCAGTTTTAAATCTTATAACTTCATGCCAAGTCTGAGAGGTCATTTTCTTCCACAAACATTCTACAAAGTCATGCAGTACTTTTGTTGTTTTAACTCTTGTCTTAGTGATTGCCAAAAGTGGTATTTAATATGATTAAAAAAACACATCTGATGAAGTAAAACAAGATAAATTGCATGAAATTATACACTTTTGATAATAAGAATGACTAAACCCCCGTTATTTTCAGATGCAAGGCAGACAAGGACTTTTCTTAGGTGGTGCATATTATTTTATTCATTTAGCTGAAAGTGTTTTTTTTTTTACAATTTAGCTTTCACTGTGAATGAGAGAGTATTAGAGCTCCCATTCAGTCTTTTAAATATGAACCTCTTTGGTTTGTGCTCATACATCCCATGATGTAGGCCTATTGCAAAGCTAAAGAAAAATAACTTTTAAAATTAGGTGATTTAAAATCAAGGAAGTATGATAAGCTGTTTAGCGGAACAACTTTTTAAAATTTTGTCCACAGTTTTTACTGCAACCTTGCAAACATACAAACAAATGTTAAAGATATCTCCATTACATATTATGGATTCTCAGAACCCCGTAGGAACATTCTTTACTATATTTCCCAGTGTTAAAGCAGCATTTGAAGGCTTTCCTGCAGAAAATCCAGTACACAAACAACTACTAAACAAACATTCCTTTGATAATTAACTAAATGCATGGTCAAAATCTGAGAAATTACTGTACTCAGATTTATTACACATTAAGAAATGACTAAATGTTGACAATGCTGAACCATTTCTTTATGTTCAGCAAGTTCATTCTAAAATCTTTGTAACTAGGCTTAAAACTTGTGATAATGTTGGAACTTTCCTTAATATTCAATATTATTTTTTCTTACAATCTTACAAACACTGGCACAAAGCGACACACAAACATGGCAAGCAAAGCAATTTCCGTTATGATCGATTGGCGACAGAGTGATTGAATCTCTTACAATGTTTTAAAGAGAGGATAATTTCGTGGGAGAGCAAGCCTCCCTGATGTGTATTTGAGCTGTTGGCTCAGAGATTATGTGTATCTACATATCACATACCGTGGTTCTAGTGGGGAACCATATCGTAACCAAACACTGTTAATAAACAAAAAATAATAACTTCCATATCTTTTAATCCAATAACGCAAACCTAATGACATCAATGCACATCTCATCCTAGGCTAAGGAAGTAGCAAAAAGCAGATGCAGTAGCCCATATTTCACCTCAGCACGGTCAAATTAGTTGGTTTTAGTCACAAAAGCAAGATTTTAACAAATGTTTGGTAAATTGTCAAAATAATGCCTGGGACATGTATACAAAACTATAGAACAATTTGAATAAGACATCAATTTATTCAGTTTATCAGCAGAATAATAATTAATATATGGGCAAGTTGTCCTGTAAAACACATTAAAATTATATTTTCCTTGTTGTTTGTTTTTTTTTTTTTTTTGCTCTAGCTACAGATGTAAAGATCAAATTAAACTATTAAGAACCTATTAATTTCTGTCATTTTATGATGATTTTTTTAAATTTTAAGAAAAGGGTAATAAGTACATAATCAAAAAAGGATTTTTATATAAAAAATTTTAATAATGAAAAAGTGCAACCTGAACATGAAAATGGTTTAGGGGAGACCTCACCAATAATGAGTTTCATGTAAAGTTACATGTTAACTAGCGATCCTGAAGAAAAATGCTTATTTTTTTTATATATAATAAATGAAATAGCAGATATATTCCAATTTTTTACATTAAGTATCTCTGAAGAGCCAAAGAAGACAAAAGCTGTTTGTTGAAATATTTTATCAGCGGCAACTTAAACACCTTTAAAAATGCAGTCAACTTAATAAAAAAAAAATATTTTTCCCATTGTGTAATCTTTAATAAATCAATAAGCATTTACTAATAATAAAGCCATAATTACTATAGATGCAGTAGGGTACATTGTAAAAACTGAAAACTGAGGAAAAAGAAAATAATTACAAACATCTTCAGCTGACCAAAAATGACAAGCAACAACCTGCTACTGTGACAACTTTGCAATCAGTGAGAGATCCACGCCAGTTTGAGCTCAATAAGAAGCATATTTTCTTTGTGTGAGGGAATATTTTCACAGTAATATTTGGTTCATGACAGGATGATTGTGGTGCTGCACTTGAAAGCACCTTTCAGTTAAAAAAGAAACTCTGTCAACCCTGCAAGTGTCACGGGGGAAAATAAATGTCACGGGCAACGATGGAGATCTCTGTGAATGTGTGTGTTTAGCTGGATCATGAGCACGGCCCATTAGAGCCCATATCGGGGCCCTCAGAGATATCCTAGGGCAAATGGGAATTTGGAGTTTGACTTTGTTTGTGCAAACAAATTTAATCTGTGCATTCTGCTGTGAAATGATTTTTTTAAATTTACAAGGGACGAAGAGGCAAGGAAGGACATCGATGAAACATGACTCCAAAAGTGTCATTTAAAAGGCATATAATAAAATTTTACAACTTCTCTTTTCAATTTGTGACAGTTTTTTTCCTTTATATTTTTGTATTTATTTCCATGAGTGACATTGAGAAATATGTTCAAATGTAAGAAAAAAAAGGAAACACTAGGCAGTTAAGAGCACAGAAGCAAGTTGCCAAAGACTGCGGGAATGAAGTAACTAACTCTTGCAAATAATGCACAGCTAAACATTCATCCTAAACAAAAGTAATTCAGCTTCATTTTCAGATCAGTGGTTATATGGTTATAAGGAAGGAAGGACAAATGTTTTCTGAGAGATTTGGTTTTAAAATCAAACAAAGTAATACCCTGTGGAGGAATTTCGAAGGGCTTCACACTGAGCTTGGGACCAAGAATTTAAGACCAAGTACAAATATGCAAGAGGAGCTGGGTCCAGGATAGGTGGTAACTGTTTTCCTCCAACTAGTTCTGTGCTCTGTCCTGCCATAGTCATTTTCTCTTGCAAAAAGTTAATTTTGAATACAAACCAGACCCAATGGAAAAAATACAAATTATTATTTTCTTGACCAAATAATCTGACAAAAGGACTTGTTGGGTGTGAAAACACCCTAAACAACACCTAGCAAAGTCGGTCTGAGAATGTGTAAGGTGCTTAATTCCAACACGTTGTCATGTCCCTTTTAGGGAAGATTGGTGTCTGTCTTATCATTCTACCATAAATATGTGATTAATTAAAAGTGTCATCAATGATTGATCATCTGGATGGTTTTCGTCCTATACAGCGGTACATTAGAAGTCTGAATTCTTGGCTTGGTCAACTCTCTAATCAAGGACCTTTATCTCTGATTATTCAGTTAGGTCAGTTAAACGGACCTAGGGGGTCCCGATGATTCCGATGATTTGGGGTTGTGCTGCCAAGATATGTTTGTATCTTTCCCTATTTTGTCCTTTTACAAAATGTAGTATTGTAGTTACCCAAAAATCACTGATTCCATTGATTGGTTTGTAAAAGGGACTATCTGAAATGGACTGTCAGCTGGGAGATCTTATACAGAAGAAAGAGCTGGGGGATATGGCAAAAAATTATATCACAATATGTATTCTTAATTTTGATCGATATTGATCTATTCCAATATTGATATAAACAATATAAAATCTTTAGAAAAACTGACAAGAAAGCAAACAACAAAATCCTAAACCAACCTCTGAACATTGTCATGCCAGCTTAACACATTCTCACTCCCAACTTGTCAAATGTCAAAGCTGTCAGTCAAAGCTCCCTGCGCATAACATACTGACACAATTACATTGTATCATGGGACACCCACATGACCCGCAATAATGTTCTTGTTTTGTTGGTAGCTTTAAGAGTGTATGGTAACATGTATACTAGTGTTTCATTGGGTTTAGCAGTCAGGGTAAGGGATGGGTGAGTATTAGTTTTTTACTTAGCAGTTCTAAAGCATTTTTTGCAAGTTCCTACCATAATCTGTCATGCATCTTGCATATCAATTAATGATGAGAGGGGTACCCCCTGTGACCAAGCATCAATACACTAATCGTTTAGATAAATTACATCTCATAACTAACTCTTTTAATGCAGACTAAAGGTCTCCAATACTCAAAAATCATCGTGTTAAGTTTTTTCTCCCTCTCTCTCTTAGTTCCATACTCTAGTTTTGACTTATAGTGCTGAGTTTTTATTTCCAATAAAATCTTGGTTTATTTTGAATTTGTCATCTTTACTAAAAACAAAACAGATTTTTTTCTTTTACCTGGGGACAACAACAACATAACGATTACACCAGTGTTGTTTAAACAAATCCAAGGATCCACTCACTCAAAGCAAAATTAATCAATTCACATATCCCATAGTAACAATTGACATTCATTCACACATCCCTAATCATAAAGTCAGAAACATTTGCAGGGATGACTACTGCCAGCTGCAGATAAGCCAAAATGGGGACGTTTGGTCATGTTATCATGGGCGTTCATTTTGCAACTAAAACTTACATCATTGAAGCTTAGCATATGGGCAGCACAGCCTACAGCCGCAGAGCACAAGGCCCCCTGTCTGTGATGTATGTCATTGCTCACGTAGCCAATGTTCTGTGAATCGTTCTGTTTGGCTCCAATTGGCTGCACCCAGAATGTCAATCAGTGAGAAATATCGTAACCAAAACTGTAGTGTAGATCAGGGGTCTCAAAGTGGTTCCATAAAGGGTCGTGTGGCTGCTGGTTTTCTTTCCACCCAAGCAGTAGCACACCATACTCCATTCATCTCATCAAGTCAGTCTAGTCTTAACCTGATGACTTGATGAGATGACTAGATTGAAATACTGGAAATGTGTTCAAATTTCATATCCCCTTTTTTGGATAAAATTAAACCAACATAAATATTGATATTTAATTACTGTCGTAAACTAATAGAACTTATTAATTTCCATTCCAATTAATTTAGCAAAATTAGGCTTAACACAGAGTTATATCAAAGGTAAAATTAGAAAAATGACATGATTTTATACTCATATCAGTGTAAGGATAAATGAGCGGCATGTGTTTATCTAAAGCATTGTGAAACAGCATTGTGGAACTGTTTGGTATTACAAGTGTGTTTTATAGATACTTATCTGCTTTATGATCTCTTTAAACCATTGAAAGGCCGACTATGGTTGATCTTTCATTATTACAATAAAGCTTTAAGGCTCTAAAAGATTATTACATTTGCCCTTTGAGTTTAATAATTATAAAAATGCTACATTTTATTTGTTTAGATTGTTTTTTTTTTCTACTACCTTTTTGATAAGAAATGATCACTAGTTTAAAAAAAAATCCACATAAGGATAAATGTACTACTAAAGGTTCACTGTTAAGACATTCATTTAAACAGAACCTTGTATTTAACTCTCTAAAAGTCCTTGTTAAACTCCTGAAGACAAAAGACACTTCATTCTGTGCTGTTCTGTCAGTGAGGACAAATCCATGAAGAGCTTTTAAGCGGTACAACATGCAGGGGCGAAACAGTCATGATGAGCAATAAGAGTGAATGGCAGACAACCTTGAGCTGCCGAACAAACCAAGGGAGTTAGATAAATGAGAATATGTCGAGATCTCTACACTCTCAAGGCTAACCAGAGAGAAAAACTAACATATTGGACTGAAGGCTGCATCTCAACTTCAAATATACTAAACTCAACAGCTTTTGTCATCAAAGGAAAGTATATAATTGAACCCTTACTTTATGCATATGTGTACAAAAAAACATGTCAACATAGAATTAGGCAGAAATATGTTTGAGTTATTATTCTAAAACAAATAATGCGTAGAATAACTATAAAAAAGTAAAGAGACATATTATACTATTAGTATTTAGGATAACATAATCTTTGTGAACATTATGGCTGTGGCATATTCCAAAAAGCAGTCCGGCATCATTCGCAATGTGAGAGTTTTTTCCAATAGAACAAAACCACCCAGTTCCAAAATTTAAAAAGGGAATCAGATTTTCATGACAATGCAGTGCACTACGTAGCTACACAGAATGCAGATTTGATGAAGTTTGTGTGTATGCACAGAAATATAAGTCAGAGAAATTTTGGAACAGAGGTTTTAATAATAAGTAGTTTAAAAAAGAATGTTGTGACAAATAGGAAAAAGGAAAGTAAAACAATATGTGAAAATACATGACGGGCTTGGAAGAAACAACAGTTTAGTATTACTAGTGTATTTTCTATGAGGAACAAGATGGTATTCTTGGCACCCTGGTACTTCCGTAGCGTGGGAGAGGAATTACTGGCTTATGGTATTTGACTAACAAATTCTGTTTTGAATTCCACACGGTAGGAGAAACGACCATATCACCTAAGGAAGTTTAGGTCATTTTCACCATGCATTCCTAACATAAGGTGGAATTGAGGATCACAAAAGGCACTGAGGATGCCAAGAGATTCCTGTGTCCAGAGGCTCAATGGAAAAACTTTTCTTAGCAACAACAGCAGCTTTTTTAATACAGAGATTCCCTCCCCAGACAATAGCAAAACATAAAGTCTCTGTCACATTGTGTGGATTATGAGGTGGACTAAAGCAAAAACAAACCACATAAAGCAAGACCCATTTAAAAGATAAACGATAAGAAAATGCTGAAAACATAAACACAAAAAAATATATACAAACAAAACAGCTGGAACATGTAAACCTGTCATGCCCCGTTGTGATTGTTGCATAAATCTCATCTGCCTCCACCTTTTTTCAGCTGCATATAAACATCGACTGACTGGACACGTAAAATTATACACCATCATTTTATAGTTAAGAAATTAATGGAAAATGTGATTCAGTGATTAACCTCAAGGTCAAAATAAGGCGACTCACACTTTGTGAAATAAACAGTTTATACTATGTCTGCAAAGGAGAAAGGAAGTTTAATAATATATCTAAGTAACAATTATGTACAAGTGTTGAAAGAGGAAAAAAGAGATGGATAAGAGAACCCATCCATCCGTCCATCCGTCCATCCATCCATCCATCCGTCCGTCCATCCGTCCATCCATCCATCCATCCATCCGTCCGTCCATCCATCCATCCATCCATCCATCCATCCATCCATCATCCATCCATCCATCCGTCCGTCCATCCGTCCATCCATCCATCCATCCATCCATCCATCCATCCATCCATCCATCCATCCAT
>JAUZNJ010030907.1:7412-39705 GCA_034780135.1 Jordanella pulchra | reverse complement strand
TTGCTCCATTAACACAGGTGTGGGTGGTGATGAGGACGGGGCTGGAGATCAATCTGTCATGATTAAGTAAGAATGACGCCACTGGACACTTTAAAGAGGCTGGTGTTTGGCATCATTGTTTCTATTCTGTGAACCACGGTTATCTCTAAAGAAACACCTGCAGGCGTCATTGCACTGCATAGAAATGGCCCAACAGGAAAGAGAATTGTAGCTAGAAAGATGCACCTCAGTCAACAATCTATGGCATCATCAAGAGCTTCAAGGAGAGAGGTTCCATTGTTGCCAATAAGTCTCCGGGGCCCAAGAAAGAGCAGCAAGCGCCAGAACCGTCTCTTAAAGGCGTGTCAGCTGCTCGATCGGGCTACCAGCAGTGCAGAGCTTGCTTAGGAATGGCAGCAGGCAGGTGTGTGTACGATGAGACTCTAGCAGCAAGGGCTGGTCTCAAGGAGGACAGCAAAGAAGCCACTTCTCTCCATGAAAAACATCAGGGACAGACTGATATTCTGCAAAAGGTCCAGGGAGTGGATTGCTGAGGACTGGGGTAAAGTCATTTTCTATGATCAATCCCCTTTCCGATTTTTTGGGACATCTGGAAAACAGCTTGTTCGGAGAAGACGAGGTGAGCACTACCACCAGTCTTATCTCATGCCAACTGTAAAGCATCCTGAAACCATTCATGTGTGGGGTTGCTTCTCAGCCAAGGCAGTCGGCTCTCTCACAGTTTTACCTAAAAACAGCCATGAATAAAGAACGGAACCAGAATGTCCTCCGAGAGCAACTTCTCCCAACCGTCCGAGAGCAGTTTGGTGATGAACAATGCCTTTTCCAGCATGATGGAGCACCTTGCCATAAAGCAAAGGTGATATCTAACTGGCTCAGGGAACAAAACAGGGATTTTGGGTCCATGGCCTGGAAACTCCCCTGATCTTAATCCCATTGAAAACTTGTGGTCAATCATCAAGAGACGGTGGACAAACGAAAACCTAGGAATTCTGACAAAATGCAAGCATTGATCGTTCAAGAATGGACTGCTGTCAGTCAGGATTTGGTCCAGAAATTGATTGAGAGCAGGCCAGGGAGGATTGCAGAGGTCCTGAAGAAGAGAGGTCAACACTGCAAATACTGACCTGCTGCATGAACTCATTCTAACCGTCATTAAAAGCTTTTGTTACTCATAATATGATTGCAATCGTATTTCTGTATGTGATGACAACATCTGACCAGAGGGCAGCAGATCATGTGAAAATTTTATATTTGTGTCATTCTGAATACTTTTAGCCATGACTGTACAGGTGATGAATGCAGGTGTGGAAAAATATTCCAAATACAACAATAAATCTGACAGGAGTCTATCTGGAAGGATTTCTGTTTGTTTATCTCCAGAGCAAACATCCATTTATACACAATTTTCTTCGTCTTATACAAGAAATAAGCCTTGGCATGAATATGTATTTAGTGTGTGTGCTCACAAGGCTTATGGCATGCAGAGTGCAATCATTTACCTGTCCCAACAACATGTCAGCAGTTCAGAGAACGACAGGCCCTTTAATGCTAACATTTGAGGAGATTTCAGTCACCGCTTCACCAAATGGGTAGAGTCATGCCGCTGTGGAGGCTTTTAAAAGGGAACTTCTGACTGATAGTAATGAGCTGCAGGGAGACAGCAACACTGTGGTTTTAGTCGGCACGGGGCCCAATTATCCACCTGTCGAAGTAGTGGAACAGGATTGGGCTTTCAGACATCATGCTTTTTGTCTCACCCTTCTGCTATATATTTTCATCCCTCCTATAATGAGAAAGGGTTTGGCATTGGAACAAATGCACCAAATGGTCTACGGTATTTAAAATAGGTACTTTGTATTAGATTTCCTGCTTTTTAGCCTTTTTTTCCAGTCGAATTTTCAGAACCATAATAGCTGACAAACATGAAGACAAGCAGAGGAATCTTTATCATATTATATATATTATGGTGGATGCTGTTTATGACTAAGTAAACATTACAAATAGTGAAAAGAAAATCACAGATAAAATCAAAATGTACTTTCTAAAGACGGGTTAGAAAGATTATAAACATTAAAAAGAGATAATAACACTCAGATGATACATCAATGATAAATTTAATGTATTCAATAAAAGCACATTTGAATAAAAATCATTGTGGTTGTTAGTTTTGTCTCTCAAGACAAAGTAAATCTATGGAGAGCCATTTCAGCCAAAATTGAATGAAAAAATAAATGGGTGAAATAAATAAAAAATGAGTAAAATAAATCAAAAACTGAAGAAAATGAGTGAAATAAATAAAAAAATTGTTGAATAATTTAGCTTTTTCATTAAACCAATTTTTCATTTATTTATTTTTCATATTATCCATTTCCCAATTTCTCTTTTTCATTTATCTATTTTTCATTTATCCCTTTATCCATTTACCCATTTTCATTAATCTATTTTTCATTTAACCATTTTTTAATTTCCTTTTTCCATTAACCCGATTTTCTATTTCCCAGTTTCATTAATCAATTTCTCATATATCCCACTTTTCTTTTATCCATTTTTCATTTACCATTTTTTTAATTTTCCCATTTTCCAATTTCCCTTATTCATTAAGTATTTCCTTATTTTTTTAATCGATCACATTCTATTTTCCCCTCTTCGCTTCTGCGTTGATATGATAATGAGGGGCGGTGTCTTCAGGCTACAATGGCAGCCTATTGGCTGGTTAGATTAAAAAATAGATTATTGAAAAATGGGTAAATAGATAAAGCGATAAATGAAAAATGGACAAATAAAAAATAGATAAATGAAAAATAGATAAAAGAGAAATTAAGAAATAGATAATCTGAAAAATGAATAAATAAAAAAAATGGCTTAATGAAAAAGGGAAATTGAAAAGTGGTTAAATGAAAAATAGATTAATGAAAAAGAGAAATTAGGAAATGGATAATATGAAAAATAAATAAATGAAAAATTGGTTTAATGAAAAAGCAAAATTATTTATTTAACAATTTTATTTTTTTTCACTCATTTTCTTCATTTATTTATTTATTTAATTTTGGCTGAAATGGCTCTCCATAAAAACCAGGAGGCATGTTTGCTGCAAAAATTAGGATCAAGTTAAGGTGATCGATGTCTTTTTGGTTAATATATGTTTAAAATGTGTTATAGCTCCTTTAGAAATATGTGTACAACTATTCTTGTTGAAGGGAATTTCATAAATCCTGCTATAAAAAGTCAGACTTATGGCGTGTTTCCTTCAACCTTTCTTTTCTCGCATTTTGAGGTAGCAATAATATTTAATTAAAAAATAAAGGGGAAATACCATTACCATCTATTAATCAGGGAACGGGGCTGAGAGGCGATTGCTGATTAAATGCATAAAATGTCACCTTTTTATCTCATATTATTTGAAGAAAAATAAATTAAACGCTTTCAATTTTGACAACATTTTAAATAAGTGTTAGTCTCTAGACTGTTAACAATAGTGTTGATAATTTTCATGAAAATGTATTTAAATACATCCTTCCCGTTTCAGTCCAGTTTCAGTCCTGAGATCTTTAATTGATATTAACTGTTTTTAATTAAAATTTAATCTGATTTTAGTCAACAAGAATCTTGTTTGGACTAACAGTATATGTATATTTATAATTACAATAATAATGCAGTCCAAGAAACTAATATATTCTTTAAATTCAACGTTTTTAGCAAGTGGTGAGATAAGTGCTTGAAAAGAGGTGAAAACAAAGTACAAAATCCTCATTGAGATTTTAGCTTTGATTGATCACTCTGGATGTGTTACCATTAACAATAACATTGTGCAAACTGTAACTAAGAAATGAGGTCGTTTTTCGGTTGTTTCAAAATTTGTATATCTCACAAAACGGCAATGGAAACACTTTTATCGCATCACATGATTCCTGTGATCTTTACTGCCTCGTAAAAAGACAAAGAATAAGACATGAAGTAGTTGGAGGATGATGGCGCCCACTAGAGTCGTGGCGGAAATATAGCTACATCTCATGCGTTCACATTTGCCGCTGCAATTTTGTTTTCAGTTATCGCATAAACAAACGTATTCACATACAATTTTAATTGTATTTGTTATTTAACTGACAGGTTAAAGCAACACTAAGTAACTTTGTAACTTTTGCGATTAGAGGTCGACTTACAAGTAGTTGAATGACACCTCTGTCATGGCCCGAGGCGTCTGTATCGCTTTCACCGGCACTAAACAGGAATCCTGCCAACTCCAAAGTGTGTGCGGCGTGCAAAACCCAAGTTGAACCTTTCTTATTTTCAACATCATTATATGACATTGTTTTGCCAGTTAGATTCATTGCATCATCGATATTCATCTTTCAAACAGCCACTAGAAACAGAAATGTAATTAATCCAACTGCAGCTGACTGGGAGATCAGGGTTTTACCACGCTGTGGTCTTTACCACGCTGGTGCTCATGGGAAGTGCAGTCTTGCTTTAGGCAAAACCATACAGCTTCTGTCCACTAGGGGGAGCTGAAATCGCCAAAAACAGAAAGTTCCTTAATGTTGCTTTACATATTTGTCAACTGAGAGGGAAACAAAAGTAGAGGGCACAACAAAAAGCCATGTTGTACACGACATATTAGATAAGTGACTGCTTTGCAAAGCTTTTGTGGTTCAGCAAAACATTGTGAAAAATAAACTTCCACCAAAGCTTCATGTTTTATAAACCTTTACACAAGGAAGGGGATCTTTCTTGATTTATTTATTCAAATAACAGTTTTTGTTTGTCGATTAAACCATTGTATAGAAAAATATACAGAGGATGCAAAACACAAATCTGAAAAATCTCAGTTAGTGACCAGTGAGTTTCAGCTAAATAAGAAATCCCTTCATGACATTTTTGCTGAAAAATTGATGGCATGTCTGTTTTAATTCTTGCCGTTTGCGCTGTGACATCACACCAATCCACAAATTCAGCCGCCAGCAAAGCTTTTCTGCTCTCCTCGAAGTGCAAAGATTTCCTCGACGAGCATCATGTCTGCATCCTCTGCTGTCTCAGTTCCAGCTGGGATAACTTGTCTCCAGCAGAGTACTTCTCGCTGTGAGAAAAGTAATAATAGAGTTATCGTACTCTTAAAATCTCTGTTGTCAACGTGTGAAAACAGGTTTCGACACTCGGTACACTGCTAAGCTTTGTTCAAGTTTGATTTTCCTTTTTGCGGGTTTTGACTTTTCTTGCTCTCATGTTTATTTATCTCACTTCCTGCTGCTCTTGACTGTGTGGAGTTTTTCTTAAATTTCCTAGTTGACTCTAATTCTCTCTGTATTCTTAGTGTTTTTCCAGTAGATCTTTTTTTTGTTTTTCTTGCACTTAATCATTTCCACTCACCTTTTTCTCCCATTACCTTCACCTCTGTGGCTCATTGTCTCTCTGTTAGCTTGTTAAGCTCCTGATGTTGTTCCTCCTTTATATCCTGACCTCTTCAAGCTCTTCCTGTAAAGTTTTGCTTTTTTAATTAAACTCTCCTCTAATTAGGCTGCATGTTTTATTCTGCACTACAAACAGTTTCACTAAACACTAAACTCACTGCCTCATTGAAGGTGTTTACAAAAAGTTGTTTGAGGCTGAACTGAACATGAAGAAATGCTGCATGAAATAACATCTGTAAATATGAAGTGCACCGTGTGAAGTGCCTCTGTTTTGTAAGGAGGAGATATATTAGAGGACTTATTTCTATTCTCTACACATTTTTCAAACTTTCCTGTATTTCTAATGGACTGATTTTTGTTGTATTGTGGTTCCAAACGGCAGAAAAAAAACACTATTGTCAATAATAAAAGTTTTTTTTGTGACTTGGCCATTTTCTTAGAAGAAGTAGAAAAAAGTAATTTCCTTTTTCCGAATTATATGTTTTATTTTTTTGCAGATTTTATTTTTTAAGATAATTGATCTATAAAATTCACTTTAAAAAGAATACAATGAGTGAATTTCAATCTGAAAAGAAAAAGAAAATAAAAGGATGGGGGAAAAATGCAAAACAAAAGGTTTGAAAAAATAAGAATGAGACAAATATTTTATTTATTTTATTATTTTCTTTCTTTTCTTTTTCGTAATTCAAATTTACAAAATGTGATTTTCGTTTGCAACAATAATGGAACAAAATTCACTCCATGCATTTTTCTTCCCTGTGAAAAAGTTGTTGAAAATAGTTAATAGTGTTACTGGGAAAGAACAAAACTCTGCCATAGATACAGAAGGTTTTATAGGGAGTCGGTGTTTGGTGACATGTCATGTCCTCCTGCAATAGAAACAGAAAAAACAGACAGAGAACACAGGAAGGATTGTTTCATCCTCACATAAATCAACAGGCATCTGAATGGCATCATGTTTAAGGTTAGGTTTCACACTCGTGCTGCACCTGCAAGACTTACCTCAGGTGTTTCAGGTGTTTAAATTATTGTTGCTTCTCTGGTCAAAACTAGAGCAGCTTAACATCACAAATAAAAAACTTTCTCAACAAAAGCTACCCTAAAAAAAGCCAAAAACAAACATTCAGGTTATGTTCATGACAAACAACTCAGATGTTTTTTTTTTTTGCTTTTTATTCTTAAAACATGTAAAGAATATAAAAGACTGAGAGGCATTTTCACAGTAACCCTCCTCTGACCTCAGTCTGCTGTTTTTAGCTCTCCCCTCCACTCAGACTGGAGTTATCCAAGTTTTTCAATGACGGGATGCATGCCTTTATATTTCATACATTCCCTGAGATCTAATTTTTCCAATATTTCAGATCGAGGCGTCCGCAGACAGGCACACCTGCCCTCTAGTGTTTCATTAGGTGATAGATTATGTAATAACTTGGCAGAATGTAATAAATTGTGTCTTTACATGGCATGAAAACGCAATAAAGGCGGCTCAGGCAATCAATTCTCAGATAACATAACATCCCAGTATTACATTATCTGCTAATATATCTCAATGCCAGACGCAACATAATGTTAAATGATGATCCAATAATATTAAAAGCAATAATAAGGGTCGATACTGTTACGGCGGACGTTATTAAACTCCCTCTTTTCTTACAGCTTGTCACATTTTACGCTGAACTATAATAATACAGCCAGTCAGAAAACGGGCAGCTCGGACTTAATTAGCGCCATTAATCAATAATCTTTTTTCACTCGAGCTGAGGAAATTTCATTTAAATTACCAATATAAATCATGCCTGTCTTTATGTTGCAAAAACTCTTGTGACAACTTATAATTTCAGTCAGTTAAACAGAAGGAGATGAATATGAGTTAATGTTAAAAGTGGTGGGAGGTGAAAGAAAGTGGATTCAGGTTTTGTTTTCTTATAAATAAAGAAAAGTTAGGTAAATTCTTCTCAAACAAAGACAATCTGGACAAAGTTTGCCTTCCTATTCTATACCGTCTCATAGGAATATCGATCCAGAATATCTTACTGTCATGTTGGGTTTTAAGTTACTTGCCCACATGCAGAACACCAAGACGGGAGAGTGAGATCAGAAACAGAGATTTATTAATTTAACAGTGAACAACAATAATAAGACGAAAGCTAGGTCCTGGGAAACGGGCTGTCACTGAGGAGGGAGAGCAGAGTGGTGAGTTCAGATGGAGTGGGAAACTGGAGACACTAGAGTGGAATAGGTTTTCTCTTACCGTCGAACTGTTGGTTCAGAGTCTTGGAGGGAGGCTGGGAAAGTCCGGGGTCCGAGTCTCTTTTGTGGGTCCAGGAGTAATGGAGGAGTGCAGCGGGGAACGGACAGGTCGGCTCAGGTTCGATTCAGACAGAGGAGTGATTACGCTGCCAGTCGTTGGAACCAGGAGATACTTGTAACAACAGAGAGTTGGGTCTAGGAGCTCAGGCAACCAGTGGGTAAGTTCCACGGCGTCACGAGGAGGGCACCGAAACAGGAAGGCAGCCAGGGTCTGATCGGAGGTTCCAGGATTTCCAGAGGATCACCTAAAGGTAGCAGGGAAACAGAGAATCTGAATTACTAAAAGCACAAGACAACGAGGAGAAACGCTGAGACAAGCTCAGGAGGCTCTGTGATATCAAATACTGGCAAACACTCGGCTCCGAGGGACTGGCAGGTCACTCCTCTTGTACACTGACTGATGAGGCTTGATGGAAAGCAGCTGTGCCACTGGAAACCAAAACCGAAGCATTAAAATGTAATTTTAATGCTTCAGTTTGTAGATGGGAGCCACGCCCTTTTTTTAAACGATGACCCACACGTCACTAAATTATACTAAAACTCCAAACTCGATATCAATGCCCAGGAAAATATTTGATACTCGATACTATTTTCGATACCATGGGGGATAAAAAGGCATATAAAATATTTATTAAGAAGAAAAACTATTTTTCAAACCTTTATTAATCTCAACTTGGAACGGGCTTCCTCAACAAAATTTATTTCAAGGTTATTTTAGTTAACACAATATCTTAAAGCTATTTGAGGTATTATTGAATAAAAGTGAAAAAAAATCTGGAAATGTAAAGTTAAAAATAGCAGAAATATGCAAACAAAACTTGCATTTATTATTGAATTCATATTGTATCCTGATACAGCATTAGAGTTTTGATACTTTTGACAACACTACACTGCACCATCAGATCATTTTTTTCATGAACAACTAGGAATATAATCACCATTGGATGCCTTTTACTACAGAAAATGAACATTTCTATATTTTATTATAAAAAATGTAACAAACTATGTACTAATGATGAATTAGCACAGAGAATCGGTGCATTTATGTTCTGTTATATTGAGAGCAGTCCAGCAAAATACAATCAGGCTGTTTTATTTGTATCAATGCTCTCAGTCTTTACCTGTAATAGGAAATATTTTCTATGTTTATATCTGCAGAGGTTTTTTTTTCTTAATTACTGCTTTAAGGAGGTTATTCCTTTAGCAGATGGTTTGTTTCAGTGTGCCAACTCTCTAGGTAACGGTTTCATGACCAAATTAGTTGATGAATATTTGAATAAATGATTATTTGTGTAAAGAGAAGCTTTAGTCAAAGAAATAGACAGTGGTGACTCTGGAGGAGCTGCAGATTTGTGCAAAGGGCGTCTAGAAAAAACAAATAAGAGGTCCTGCTTCCAGACACATTGAGGAAGGTGAGCTTATCGATTAAACTTCATATCCCTCTATGAGACACAGTGGTGGGAGCTGGGCGGGGCTAAATCCTGGACAGTCCTGGAAGAACGGATGCTAATGTAGAGATTTGGCTGAAGGTTCACCTTTCAGCAGAACAATGACCCCAGAGACATTTTCATGTGTCACAGTCAGAGACTTGTGGGGATTATTAACCTTCAACTCCATCCAGTCTGTCGGTACGGTTCAGTCCGAACCGGCATGTCTGCCGCAGACTTTAATGAATATATAAAAACAAAAAGAAACCAAATGTGTTTCTTGTTAAACTGCTAATTACATTTTTAGAGGTGCACATGCTTTTGCACATGAACAAATGTGTGAGTTTTCACATCCTCCTGCTCTCCAACCCCCGGTACCCTCTGCATCCTTCTCATTCCCTGCATTCAAATGACACAATTTCCTCCTAATCTAGGATCTGAACCCCCCCACCCAAACCCGACTTCTTTAAATGAAGAATTTCATATATCTGCATTCATTCTCATATATTACATTTTCTCTAACAAAAGGGCCCACCGTGTTCTTAATCACTTAAATCCACATGCAATCTGGCTCAGCCATCTTAGCCGGGGCCCCAGATCCATTAGTCCCTTCTCATTCCAGAGGGTGGAGGGGGGGTGGGGGGCTGCCAACCTATTAGTTCTGCTATGCTCTGCTAGATTTCCATAACCTTCCATTTCAGCGTTTTTCTGCCAGAAAATGGGAAAAGTTGCAGATTAATTCCAACTAATCCCCTGTTTTTTTTTCTGTTTTTTTTTTTCATCAGCATTAAGTTGACTTAGTGAGGCACTCCTCTTATTGTTAAGAAAATAGTCCCATGTCTGAGGGTCCATCTTTGGCTATAAACCTCCACAGCACTCATAAACCAAGACTCTTTGTATTTATTTTCACAGCTCTTTGTCTCCTGATTGAGCAGTTTTTAATAATGCTAGACTTGTCTCTTGTCCAGTTTGATGAATTTGTTCTCCAATAAAAAAGTTTTCTCATTCCATGGACCTTTGGTTCAATTTTAATCTTAGGTCCCATAATAAAGAGGATAAAGATTAGGCTAAACACACCACTGATCCCAGTGGTTGAAAGTTTCCTCCAGATCAGCAGGGATGTCTGGCCTACACCTCCATCCGTCTTGTTTCACATTAAAATTAAACTGCAGCGGCTCTACTCTTGTTTTCTGACCTCCAGGACTCACATTACATAGAACTGAATGTGACCTCAGAAGCAAAGCAGCATTTCAGGCAGAGATGGGTAGAGTACCCAAAAATTGTGCTCAAGTAAGAGTAGCACTACTTCATCATATTTTTACTCAAGTAAAAGTAGAAAGTTGCCACCCAATGAATTACTCAAGTAGTAGAGAAAAAGAAACTGGTAAAAATTAGTATCATAGTCAAGAAAACACTACCCAAGACCAATGAGGTCTTGCCTCTAAATGTCTTGGTCTTGTCTTGGTTTGGCCTCTAAATGTTTTGCTCTTGGTCTATGCCTCTAAAGGTTATGGTCTTGGTTTCTTCAAGTAAATGTCTTTGTCTTGGTCTCAGGCTCTAAATGTCTTAGCCCCAGTCTCTAAATGTTTCTGTCTTGTCTTGGTCTCGGCCACTAATGGTTTCGATCTTGGTCTCCACGTCATGGTCTTGGTCTAAGCCTCTGAAGGTTATGGTGTTATTATTGGCCTCTAAATGTTTTGGTCTTGGTCTCTGCCTGTTAATGTCTTTGTCTTGTTTTGGTTTTGGCCTCTAAATGTTTTGGTCTCTAAAAGTTTTGGTCTTTGTCTCTTGCTCTGAAGGTTTCGGTCTTGGTCTTTTCCTATTAATGTCTTGGTCTTGCCTTGGTTTTGGTCTCTAAAGTTTTTGGTCTTGGTCTCTGCCTGTTAATGTCTTGGTCTTGTCTTGGTTTTGGCCTCTAAATGTTTGGTCTCTAAAGGTTTTGGTCTTGGTCTCTTTCTCTAAAGGTTTTGGTCTCTGCCTGTTAATGTCTTGGTCTTGTCTTGGTTTTGGTGTCTAAAGGTTTTGGTCTTGGTCTCTGCCTCTAAAGGTTTTGGCCTTGGTCTCTGCTTGTTAATGTGTTGGTCTTGTCTCGGTCTTGGCCTCTACATGTTTTCGTTTTGATCTCTGCCTCTAAAGGTTATGGTATTGGTCTTTTCCAGTAAATTTCTTTGTCTAGGTCTCAGGCTCTAAATGTCTTGGTCCCGGCCTCGGAATGTTTTGGTCTTGTCTTGGTCTCGGCCTCAAAAGGTTTTGGCCAGTCTCGGCCTCTAAATGTTTTGGTCTTGGCCTCTACATGCTTTGGTCTGTGTCTAGGCCTGTAGATGTTTTGGTCTTGGTCTTGGCCTCTACATGTTTTGGTCTTGATCTCTGCTTGTAAGTGTCTCTGTCTCAGCCTCTAAAGGTCATGGTCTTGATCTTGGCCTCTAAAGGTTTTGGTCTTGGTCACTGGTCTTGGTCTCTTAAAGTAAATCTCTTTTTCTTGGTCTCAGGCTCTAAATGTCTTGGTCCCGGCCTCTAAATGTTTTTGTCTTGTCTTGATCTTGGCCTCTAAAGGCTTTAATTGGTCTCGGCCTCTAAATGTTTTGATCTTGGTCTTGGCCTCTACATGTTTTAGTCTTGGTCTCTGCTTGTAAGTGTCTTGGTCTTTTCTTGGTTTTTGCCTCTAAATGTTTTGGTCTCTAAAAGTTTTGGTCTTGGTCTCTGCCTCTGAAGGTTGTGGTCTTGGTCTGTGCCTCTAAAGGTTTTGGTCTTGGTCCTGCCTGTTAATGTCTTGGTCTTTTCTTGGTTTTTACCTCTAAATGTTTTGGTCTCTAAAAGTTTTGGTCTTGGTCTCTGCCTCTGAAGGTTGTGGTCTTGGTCTCTGCCTGTTAATGTCTTGGTCTTGTCTTGGTTTTGTTCCTTAAGGTTTTGGTCTTGTCTCTGCCTCTAAAGGTTTTGGTCTTGGTCTCTGCCTGTTAATGGCTTGGTCTTTTCTTGGTTTTGATCTCTAAAGGTTTTGGTCTTGGTCTCTGCCTATTAATGGCTTGGTCTTGTCTTGGTTTTGGTCTCTAACGGTTTTGGTCTTGGTCTTGGCCTTTGAAGATTTTGGACTTGTCTCTTTGTCCATATTTCTTTGTCTTGGTTGGTGAAGTCTTGACTACAGCACTAGTAAAAATGCTACTCAAGTACTGAGTAAATAATCATAACCTCTGATTTAAGTTTTTAAAATGATGTAAATGAACAAAAATTTGAAGTTATGTGCAAATTTTGAAAATTAGATCAGAAAATAAAGATATAAAATTCAGTAATCACACAATAATTTCAGATGGCAGAAACATCTCAAAATGTATTCTCTGAGAAATGTTTTGCTCTGAAATCTCTGACATCATTACTGACAGTCTGCCGTGTATGTAGGTAAGAATATGGTTAGTTACTCCCTGTAACACAATACAGTAAACAGTTTACTGTATTTCTACTTGGCCTCCAAATGACACGTCAGCACCATTTATCTCAGGATGTTACTCAAATAAAAGTAACTAAGTACATGTAACTAATTACTACTTACCTCCGCTTTTTGCAACGCTGGCATTCGAAGGAGGGTCCGAACAGCCTAATAAAAAGCAGCTAATGCCTTAAATTAGTCTGTCACTCAACCTGGATTATAAATGTGGCTCATATATCTCCTCCTGGGTTGTAGGTAGACATTTTTTTCACTCCACATAACTGATTTGTGTAATTAAATTGATTTTACCTTCACCTCTGTCCCCCCTGCTCAGCCTCCAGGGCTGCCCTTTTACCATCTGCTGCTGCCCTTTAGAAATCACAGCCAGCACGGGGCCAACTCTACAGCTGTTCCTTGCTGGAAGGCTGACAACAAAACGTGAGAGATAAGAGGATGCGAGGAGTAGTTGATTAAGGACTAATGTCAGTGAATTTGTCATTTGTGGCGAGTTCAGGACCGTCACCACTCTGCAGAGAGAGTAGAAGTGTCTATCACACCAGAAAATAAGAGGCTGGAGGATATCATGGTTTGATTAGCTGGTTTTGCTAGCTCATGCCAACAAACATCCAACCCATTTGGTCAAAAATTACATTTTGCTTCAATAAATAGCCTTGGGATGATGTTTAATGTGAATAACTGTTCTATAAATAAGCTGAATTAAATGTATCCAGGTTCTGTAGCTCTGTGTAAAAATGTAATTGCCCTCCCCTGTTAAATCATGCATTAACTGTGATGAACTACACCTGGGTTCAATTTCATTAACCCAATCTAGGCCTGAAATCACTTAAATAAAACCTATTTAATGGCCTGAGGGAGCCTTAAAGCAGCAAATCATGACCTAATCGGTAGAAACTTAAGACGAGGTGTGAAAAAGTGACATCCATCTACCTGGATAAGGGCTTATATAGGCTTTGATATGACAGTTAACCACAGTGAAAGTCGTTACCAACAAATCCAGGAAACATGGAACGAAGGTGAACCTCTCCAGGAGTGGAGGACCTAAGAAAATGACTCCAAGATCACATCAGAAACATTTAAAGGATCTCAAAGAAGAACACAGAAGTTAAAAGTCAAAAGACCTTCAGATTTTTGCCTTTAGCACGAAATACAGAAATTTCTCATGACAAATGACTTGATTTCCTATACTATATACTGCTATGACACCATCAGAAAAGTTTAGCTTTGTGATTGACAAAAATAAAGAAACAGTCATATATCTTAGCTAGAGCTAATATGGTTAACAGAAAATAATCTGAAGATAATAAACGACAGTTTAAAATGACAGTGAAGCATCTTTCAGTCATTGTAACATCGTTCTAATATACCTTAGACAATGTTTTGATCTTGATGCTAACAGGAAACGGCCTCAGAAGGTTAGCATCTGCTAGCCGCAGCTTGTTCGGCTAATTCTCTCCTTTCTCTCACTTTAGTCCTCATCTTCATCACCTCCTGTGATGTCTACATCCTCATCAATTTAAACAAGCTCCGTTTCAAACTGAAAAGTTTAACGTTACTCTCCAATGCTTTGGCTTGCTAGCGCTAGCGTTACAGGACCTAGCATACGTTAAGTACTCGTAAACAACATGGCAACATCCAAGTGATAATATTTTATTTAAATGTATTAAAACTAAAAATCTTATACTATCTTTATTGTATTTACACAAAAAAATTAATATTTCTAAAACTCTATTGTTTTAAGTAAAGCTGGATCCGTTTATAGCAGTGGTTGTCAAACGTGCTCTTCAAGCAACATTGTCCTGCATATTTGAGATGGATCTCATTTAAAACACACCTGATTCAAATGATTTAATTAGCTCCTAATCAGCTGTAGGAGCTATTTGATCTGTCCTTCAGCAGTGGTGCTCGAGGAATAGAATCGAGAACCGCTGGCCTAAAGCCCTGCCGGCCTTGGATTGGACCATGCAAGATGGCATCTAGCAGGCAGTTAGAAGATAAAATAAAACAACTTTTGCCAATGAAAAGGCCCAACATATTAATGGTCTGAGATTTTATGGAAACCAAACAGAGACAGAACTACGGTGGGTGTCCGTTGAAAGGCAAGGCAGGACAAGGCAAGGAAATCCAGAGACGTGGGTTGAAGTCGAAACATGCTAACGCTGCGTATCTACTAAAGGTTGAGGCTCTGTCTCGATGTTTGTTGCTGGATTTTAAAGGATGGGAAACAGAGGTGAAGGGTGAGCTTGATTTAAGTGGCATAGAAGCAGTCAAGCAGATGTGGTGAAGGATCCCTTATGAGAGGCAGGATGTGTGGCTGAAAAAAACATAATATGAGGTATTTTTTCACATATAGTCCGGATGGTTAGGATTATCAAGTTAAGCTGTTATTTATGATGTTGATGATGTTAATTAGTCCCATATTAAATTATTTTGGATAATCAGAAGCTGAAAAAAAATTAATTACATTTTGAGCAACATAAAGTGTCTGTTATTTTTTCTAGTTTGATATTTCATTATTCATACCTAAAGAGAACATGCAGCTTTTTTTCAGAGCCTAAAACAAAAAAATGACATCCTAAACGAATGAAACATAATTAAACAGTCTGTAATGCAACAGTTGCAAGCAAACACTGTGTTTTGTGAATGGAAATAAAAAATAGAATGTTTGAAAGAAATGCAAACTTCAATTTAAATACTAAAAAATGTTTTGATCAAAAAAGCTTTGAAGAGTAACTTGTCCGTTTTCAACGTTTTTTTTATATTTCTTATTTATTTTTCAGAATTGTTATTTACAGACAATATATTTTCAACCTTTTTTTAATAAACATTTAAATTTTTTAGATTAAGTGTTACACATGACATTTTCTTAATTTCTGGCTTTTCTCTGACATAAAAACTCATTTTTATTGATCTGCTTGAACGTTAGCAACATGTTTCTTAGTCAAACTGCACATAAAGAACAAATGTTTGTACTGAGCTTGAAGAGAATATGATCTGGAAAACACAATGGGAAAAAAGCACTGACATTTTTAAAAGTCAATCTGGGAAAAAAAAAAAAAGGTAAAATATATATATATACATATATATATATATATGTATATATATATATCTGTGAAAATAAATTTAAAAAAAAAACAACTAAAATATGAAAAATAAACCTAAGAAAACCTCAGAATAAACATCAAAGTTACACCTTAAACCCTTTTTGATCAAACATTTTTCAAAGCTTAATTTCTGGATTGCATTTTTTTCTATTTCCATTTACAAATGTTTTTTACTTGCAACAATAATGGAACAAAATTCACTCCATACAGCAGTATCACTCATTTCAGAGTCCCGAAAGGATTTATTTTAGGCTCCTGTTTTTTAATAGATATTTTATCTTTAAAGTTCCACCTATTGGAGATACGATGCACTCCTGCTCTGCTCTCTGACCATATCAATATTTATTCACGCATAAAACAGTATTTTACCTTCATTCCTTTGTGGCTGATAGAATGAGCTACATTTAGCTTTCAAGTCCTGCTTTTCTATTATGTCTCAAGGTTGAACGATGCATAGTTTATCACAACTCTTTGTCTAAAGGCATCAATCAGTCAGGTCTTCATTGTCTGCAGGTGTACCAGAACACTGCTGCAGTTTTTGACAGAAACCTGGAGGCAGGAGAACAGCTCCATTCCTGGACTCCCTCCAACAGCTTCCTGTCTTCTACAATACTGACTTCATGGTTTTCTTAATGGTCTGGCTTTTGTTGTATCTAAAAACTTTTCACTAAATTTCATCAAGAATGCTAGAAGATAGAGGATTTTATGAGTTTGGTGTAGGAACCAGATCTGAATGGGACCCTCCCCCTGCTGATGATGTCACAAAAAGGCAGCGCCACTCAGACAAACTGTGTTGCACCCATTTCATAAGAATCAAATCTTTTCAGAAGTCTCAATTTATTATTGCCCATATTTGCTATTATTTGACGTTTCTTTTTATTAAGATCTGAGAGCAGGAGTTGACAGATGGAACATCTTGAAAAACAATTTTTGTGAAGATTTTAGACAAAGACAACAAACAGTTATTCTACTTGTAGATAATAAACGGTTGTTTGTAACACAAATTTAAAAGTAGTGTAGCTTGATTGTGGGAAGCTAGCCGAGCTAAGAGAGGCTAACCTGTTAGCCAATAGCACAGCTAGCCACAGCGCTACCCATGTCTTCTTAATATTTGTTGGTTATATTATAAAAAAACAGAATGTAAACTTTAAGAATTTAATTTGTGAAACTCAATCTGAACAAAAAAAAAAGAAATTTGAATAGTAAAATAAAAAAAATATATAAGTAAAATAACAATTTTTAAAAAATTGAATATGATTCTTTTAATTATTAAAAAAAAAGTAAAAAATTAAAATAAAATTGAGAAAAATCCAATGTGTAAAAAAAAGTTTGAGAAACTATTATTTTTAAAAAAAGTATGTAAAAATAGATTAGGATGTTTTTCTAATTTTTATTTATATTTGCATTCTTTCACATTTCCATTTACAAATCATGTCCTTTACAACAATAATGGAACAAATTTTACTCCGTAGAAACCATGTATGACTGAAATGTTTTTCTTTTGCATTTTCTTCACCTCAAACATTTTACTTTAAGAGAACTTTTTGCCTCCAAGCCGCCTAATAAATCTTCCCTGTGTGGCTTGAAAGCTGCGATCAAATGTTCCTGAGTGATGATAATTGGCTAACAGACTTACTAGAGCTTGGAAGCTAATTAAAGAGTATCATAATCACCTGTCAGTTCCTGGGCTGTTGTCTGGGCGGCGGGGAGACGTTTTATTACACTGCTAAAAATAGCTCATGTTGTGACACCTCCCTCCTCACCTTTTCCTCTCATCAAAGCGCCCAACACCCGAATCTTGATGTTTCCCCGACTATCACTGGCTCCAGCTATAAGCCAAACTGGGACGTTCGTTAGAGTTTCCGATCACAGGCCCGCCAAAAGAAGCGAACCGAAGCTAAGCTCGCTTAGTCTGTCACCAAAGAAGACACTTATAGTCACAGCCGAACGCGATTCGAGGAGGACACAAAAAGAGAAGGAAAAAAGGCTTTTTTATTTCTCTTAAGCATTTCTTTCTTCTCCTTCATTCATCCTCAGAGCTCTGCTGCTTGCTCTCAGCTCTTGTTTGCGTCAGCTCGGTCTATTAGCATACGCAGCTGCAGCTCTGACAGTGTTTTGACTGGCATGTTCCCTCCAAGAGGTTTGTTTTGGAAGCGTTCTACATTTTCTGTTGAATATACCTTTACATGTCTCCTCCGTTTAGAAAAAAAAAAAAACAAATTTAAACTCGATCATGTTGCTCCTGCTGTGTGGGAGCATTAATATTTCACAGGGAGAAACCCACTTGTCGCCGGCACCTGTAGGTGTTCAAACCTGTAGGGATGAAAGGTAAGAACGGAGGAAGGGGAGGGAGGCCATCCGCACAGGTGCTCCACTCAAGCACGGGCTGTTTGCTCAGTAATGATGATAAATGGTGGCCCACCTCAGAAGTATAATGTGCTGTTTTTCTCCCATGTATCTCGCCACAGAAGCAATGATTTAGCTGTAATTTATCTGCATTCCTGTTATTCGCACATAAGGAGACGCGTTCTGATGCTTCTTCAACACGCATCTAATCTCATCAGGATTTCATTACTGCACAGAGATGCACGTTTTCTGTAAATAAAAAAAGGAGACAAGGCAAATAGCTTCTCGCAGCAACAGATAACATCACTTGAGGATACTTTATTATATTTTAAAGCAATATTAGAATACAATTCATGCACAGTCTCAAACCTGGGGGGTAATTTACATTCACCAATTGGTTGGGTGTGATGATACTCAGAAATGAGATGATTCACAGAATTAACTCTTGATGCCACAAACAGCATCGGAAATTCCTCATTTTTTTGTTGGTCAAGAATTTCAAACTGTGGTTTAAAGAGCCTCTGTTATTATGCAGCTGTGTGTTTTAGCAGGTCTAGGAAGGAAAGAGCAACATGTATGACTTCAGCATCAACCACGGGCGGTTCTAGATGGGGGCCAACAGGGGCCAGCACCCCCTAGAACTGGTCCTGTTATGCTGCTTATCCTTCCTGTCTTTTTAGTTTTTGAACGCTGAGGGTCGGTCAAATCAAGCATAAAAGCTATGATTAATAATTTAGTAGTAAAGATGAGCAACTGTTAAAGCCTTATGTTATCGTATTACTCACTGAAAAAGTTAACTGTTGGAAACAAAAAAAACCAGACAGATTATGTTGCACACCTTGACACGCTAACAGCTCTCTGCAGGGAACTTGCTGCTTTAAGCTAAACCTAAAAGCCCACTTTTGACATCAGAAGGCATCTCAGTGGAAGCATCAAACAAAAAGATCAGCCCTTAAAGAAAGTGGTTTTAAAGGAACATTTTTATTATTTTAATATTTTATGTTTAACTATAACGTTGTCGTTCTTGCGTCATTGCGCTAACCATGCATAGCACTCTGGTCGTGGCTTTTAGAAGTCAGTGTCACTTTATTCTGGGGTGCACCAGGGCAGTTTGGCTTACTGCCTTTTAGTAAGTTAAAAAATGGTGAATTTAAGGATGTTTTATATCATTTAAGGGGGTTACCTCCAGCTATGATCCTAAACCAACCAAGGGTATCAATAAACTCTGTATAAAAACTTTTACGGGTGGAGTTAAACTTCCTTTAATTGAATGGCACTTGGCATTAACAAACATGAGAAATTTCACAAAAAGAGAGAAAAAAAGACAATTTAAGGTCATTATCAAGGTCACGTGTATGAATATTGGTCAGGCCATCGGACGCTGTAGACCTCTGAGTATCATAGATCCAGAGCTGGGAAGAACCGCTCCTTGGTAGCCTGCTCTTTGAGACTGACTTAGACCAAGAATGAATCAAGAATCAAGGAATGAATCATTTGGTTGCTATGAGGTAACCTAAAAAAGAAAAGCTTTTAAACCCCATGGAACATAATACCTTGAGCTGTATTTTAACATTTGGGGCAACCTAAACAAAGCTAATGGCATCTCAAAAACAGGGGAATACATAAACATTTTCAGTAGCAGCAGTAGGCAGTCTGCCTTATGGTTGGTTCACACTAAACAAGAGTCAGGGCGTCTGGTTTACAAGCAAAGTCTATGAGAGACGACATTAAGCATCTAATGCCGTCTAGAAGTCAAGTAGCACGATTTGATCAGAACGGGAGCATTGAGTATTGCAGTGTGTTCAGCGTCCAAAGCGGAGGAGGAGGGAGCTGATTCTGAGCTATAGGAGCTGGATGCTGATCATCAACCAGTCAGATCCAGGCAAACTGCCTGGGAGACAAATACGACATGCAAGCCGTGATCTCTGCTTCTGTAGAGCTGTCAGCAGAAAACAATGAAAAATTTATATATGTATTCAGATTTTTTTTCCTAGGTATATTTCTTGCCTAAAAACATTCCTGTCAACTTTTTTCCCACTCATCAAGGCAAACAAAGCCAATCCACTCCTGACATTTCAGGGAACAAAACAGAGCAGCTCAACATGGAGGCATTTAGACGACTTTTTGATGCTCAAAAAACAAGTTTGGTGTGAACGCACCATTAGCTGGACATTGACCAGAATCACAAAGTAGATTTTTATTTTGTTTTTGTTTCTTTTTCTGTTTATTTATTTATTTATTTATTTATTTATTTATTTTGCAGACTTTCAGCAACCTGTTTGCTCAAATGTTCTTTGTAAACATGCGTTTGAATAACAAAAGTCCAAGCAGCCTGTTTGAACATTTTCAGCAGCTCTTGGAAAGATCCTCAGAGTCATCAGGTTTAGACAACAGAACTTTATAACATGTCCATAAAGAAACAAACTATAATAGCAGAGATATCCTTTAACTAATATCATCATATAGAAGGATAAAAATACCACAAGATGATACCAAAGTTTAGAGTTACACATTTCATCAGTGCATTTCAAAAAAGTCATCCAATGTGTCACAAATGTTTATTTTTACCAAAATATTAGTCTTTCCTCATTGATAATTCATAAAGCCTCAGCATTGAGAGCAATTTAAAAGAAGCAAACAACAGCCTTCTGAGCTATGAGATCATTGCATTAAAAATGGAGGTAGAACTCTGATCTTTTTGAAAAGCACTTTCCTGTCGAGGATAAGTCGCAATATTTGATGAGGGGACCGACTTAAATAGCACGCAGGATCCTGACAGTGATGCCTAGACAGTTTGATCAAAGGAAAAACTCAGGTTGAGACCATTTGGCTGCTGCGGTTTGGACTAGCGCTGCCTCTCAGGTAGCATCTGGACGTGTCGCTGCGGAAGGTCGTTTTGGTGGTTAACTCTCTGAAAGGCACTTAGTGTCAGTGTCAGGTGACATGGCGGCTCGGTCCTCTGCTTTAGGGAAATTTGAAATCGAGTCCAGCCTCGTTACCTGCTCTGGTCCTACCTCAGCTGGATGTAGACCAATCGCATCGTCTGGACTTGTGATTTGTTATCAGTGGATGTTGTGAGGGTCCCACCTCTTTCTGAGGTTTGATTGGACATAAACCGTGAAATAAAAAAGGATCGGGCCTTTAAGCATTGATGTATTTAATTAAGCTTTTATCTAGTAAAACACGAAGTGGTTTATATTCAGGATTTCCCTTCATTTCGCTCCATCCATCTTCTAATGGGCTCTAACCAGCTTCCATATTGAAGACATGCTATGATGCTACCCCTTAATTTATCTGTGGGATGGTGGGTAACTATGGAGTGAAATCTGTTCCATTATTGTTGCAAGGCAAATGTTTTTTAAATGGAAACTTGAAGAAAATGCATGTTTTGTATATAAAGTTTAAAGAAATAAAAATGTAACTGACAAAAGTTTATTAATGGAAATTTGATTAAAAAGAAATGTTTATAGGAGGATTGAAGGTAAAGAAAGGGTTTTGTAAATAGAAACATGAAAAAGATGCAACCCAGTCATAAAATTTTGACAAAATAAAAATAGATATATAAATAAGTTTTTAAAAAATAACTTTTTAACTGTTTTTTGGATTTTATGTTTTTAATATTTTTTTCAAATGTTTTTTTTTTCTCTCTCTTTTTCAGATGAAGTTTTTAGTTGTTTTTTTTTTGGGGGGGGGTTACGGATAACATTCTCTTAGATTCCAGCCTGATACAAAAAAATCGCTCTTGACCGATTAAAATGTTGTTGCTAACATCCAGCATCCTAGCCCCCGTCACTGTGAAAAAAAGAAATTAATATAAACATAGAAGAAATCTGAAAAAAGACAAAATAAAATAAAATGCAATTTGAAAGATAGAAAACATAAAAACTATTATTTGTTTTGGAAAAAAATGTAATTATTAATCAGTAAAAAAAATTGCTTTCAAAACTATTTTTGATGAAAACTTTTTCAAAGTTTTAATTTCTGGATTACATTTTTTATTTTCATTCTTACAAATTTTCATTCGCAAAACGCATCCTGTACTTGAAACAATAATGGAGTGAAAATCACCCCATATATCCTACATGAACAGCAGCTGCTGGACCTGTTTGAACTCCACATCACAATCACTGAACATCCGTACAGCTAATATTTCCTTTCACTCTGCTGAAGGTTCTGATGATCTTCATACAGTCGACTCCTGCAGGAATCAGGGATGATAAGAAAGCTTGAAAAGTCCTGATGTTATATTAAACTCCACTGAAGGCTGCTGGGTAATAATTCGATTAGCAAAGTGGTCATGATAATGTGCTAAATTAGGCCCCTTTTAATGGACTTAAGTTCATACATGACTCTGACAGCTGTCTTCTCTTGTTTAGGAAGCGAACAGATCAGGATTTGTGGCAGACGCCTCGCAGGGCGCATGACAAAGAGTGGGCAAGCTCCCCTTGTTTGGCTTGACAGGGTTGAGAGCTTCCCTCCTCGGCTGTCAGGAGGGAACATCTGTGTTCTGGCGAATGAGCGATGTTTGTTCTGCGACGGAGCAATCGGCCGCCTGCAGCCGTCCGTGGTGACAGCCTCTGTCACGGTCCAAGGATGGAGTGGGGATAGAGATGGGAGGGGAGAACGAGGGGGTGTAATCCCTCTATCCAATCCCAGCTGAAGGAACAGAAAACTCCGCTTTTTATAATTCAGGATGCAGCTTCTTTTTGCCCTGAAATCTCTGATTCTTTGGATTCCTCCCTCGCTTACATGCAGCTACGCTTTAAAAAGGATTACTGCCCAGATAATGAAACTCTTTAAGTTGCTGCTTATAGTAAAAATAATATATTTGTGTTGACATTTAAACCTGTGAGAAAAAAGGAAATAAATGGTGTGAAACAGACTGTAGGTTAGAGGACAGTTTTGCACGTCATCTTTTAAAGGTATAAAAGTTTTACTTTGCTTATTAAAGAGCAGATTTATCAAACAGAAATGAGGCCTGAAACTTTAATTATCAAAATTTATGGAGAGAATTTTGTTCCATTATTGTTGCAAAAATATGGAAATTTAAAAAAATAAAAATGCATTTGAGAAATGAAAAAAAACAGAAAACTTCTGAGTAAAGAGACAAGATTTAATGAATAATTTCATTGTTTTCTAAATTAATTTTTAATTTTTTTTTCAAACTTTATTTTTTCACATTTTATTTTACAGTTTTTATGTTTTGAAATTTTATTTTTTCAAATTTCATTTTTACAGATTGATTTGTAGGATTGTCATTCTTTTCAAATGACCTTTTTTCAGATCACATCTGGGGGCGGAGCTTTCCTCTGGAGTCAAATGCAAAGACACATTTCCATTGGTCCGCTGGACGGTAGCGACAACGTTTGAGAGCAAACGCTTGTATTGAGCTTGAAGTGAAGGAAATGTGATCTGGAAGAAGCTATTTGAAAAGATAGAAATTTGTAAAACTCAATTTGGAAAGAATAAATTGGAGGAAAAAAAGGAAATTTGTATAAAAAGTTATTTAAAAAAATAAAATTTGAATTAAATAAAAGAAAAATATTTGAGAAAACAGAAAAGTTATTCTCAAAAACCTTCTTTTGATTTAAACTTTTCATTTCTGGATTGCATTCTTTTAAAATTTCCATTTACAAAACATGTTCTTTGCTTGCAATAATAATACATCAAAATTCACTCCATACCGGGGCTCCTTCTGATGTTCTGTCTCTCATGAATTCCCTCCTTCTTGTTCTCTCAGCTCTGGATTTTATTTGGGACTTTAGAGTAAACAGTTCTGTGAGTTGATTTTTTTTAAATAATAAAATCCTAATAAGTTGAAGTTTAATGGATATATATTCGACATGTTTGCTCCATACAGTCTTCAGTCTGGAGACGTTGGTATGGCGCTATAACGATCATTATAGAAGAAGCGTGGAGCAAACATCACGACGCTGTAGCTGCACCAGATGACCCCGACGTTCCTCCGTAGATTCATCCCCATGAATATTCAACAATGGGTACAACACAGTGACTGCATCACAGCCTGAGAAAATCTGAATCTCTTCCTGGCATCAGAACTAGATTACTGGGTGTGCTAGATCTACAGTGGGCCTTTTTTTTTGCCAGAAGATGATTAATTGTGTTTTGGCTCGAGCATCTGAATGATTCAGAGCACTTTTTTATCAGCCAAAACTCATACAATCATCTTTCTTTTTCAGATTGTTACTTTTTAATTAGAGCACAGGGATTCACAGTACGGATGCAGCTCTTGACCTAGATTGTAGTAAAGGGTCAGTCGTCATTTGTAACTTTTTTTTTTTTCATAAAGCTGTTGTTTTTCTTTAAGATTCATACAAAGAAGCAGCAACAGTTATTTTTTCAGAACCGAAGAAATGATCTTTGTTCCGACTTAACATCCACCCACCATCAGACCTACTGAATAACGTTCTGTTCAATGACGTTCCACCCAAACTTTCAAATGTGAAGCTGCTTAGAAAATAAAGTCTGTTCTTGGTGTGACCTGTGAACTCCAGCATCTTTTATTCATTTCAGAGCCTTAGATGTTGGAAATGTTCAGCTTTATTTAGCGACTGCTTCGTGATTGAGCAGCTCTAAGATTCCAGCAGAACCCTGTTTCTGCATCATTAATGTTGAAGAATATCACGGCATTTAATTGTTCAACATTGTCCTAAATATGGAGTGCATTTTGTTCCATTATTGTTACAGTTAAAGAACAATAGAAAGCTGTAAAAAACAGTCACAAAATGTAACTTTTAAAATCTTCTTAATAGAAAAAAAACAGTTTTAAATGTAAGTTTTCTACTTTTTTTAGCTTTAATCGTCACAGGCTCTTATTTTTCCCAAAAAAAAGAATACGACTTTATTTTGTAAACTTTTTTTTTTTTTTCAAAATTGTTTTTGTAGATTGTTTTCTGAAAAAAAAAACATTTCTAAAACTTAATCTAAAACAAATGATAATATTTAAACATGTACAGAATTAAAGAATTAAAAGAGTTTTTTATTAAGAATTTAATTTCTGGATTGCATTTTTTTAATTCCCAATTAGACAATATGTTTTTAAATTGCAAAAAGAAAAAAGGGAAGAAAATTCACTCAATACATAATAAAAGATTTGATTTCAAACTGTGAAGAGAATAAAAAATGCTAGTGCGATGCTAGCGCTGAAACTTTAAATGTGTCCCCTTTAAGATGACCTATTTCATTACTTTTGTTACACTTAAACTAGAAAAATGAACTATAAGTAGTTTGTTTTATTTAGAGTTAAACATGTTAAAAATAAATTAAAAGAAAGGACAAGGTGAGAATAAATTTAAATTGAGCCAAACACTGATTTCCACTCAGAGGTTGGTGAAAACCACCACGATACATGAAGACACCTCTTTAACTGATTTAAAAAATTTGCAGAATCCCAAAGCACAAAATCTGTTTAGAGTTGAACTTATGAACTGATTCTGAAACAGACTTTTAAAAAAACAAGTCAGAGTAAGAGTTGACTTTTTTTTCCATTTGCTACCTAAATAAAACGATTTCCAGCTATTCAGGATGTCATGTTTCATATTAAATGAAATGCAACGGGTTAGCATAATCGGCTCTGACAATGAAACAAAGCAGTTTATAGGAGGAGATACGAAGCCGAGGTCAAAGCAATGCGAATTCTCCTCATTTTCTCGTCCTCCTTTCCCCTCAGCAAGCACACCTGAAGACGCGGAGAAAAGATATTCAACCTTTCTTACCTGCACTCTGCCACAAAGTGTGTTTGATAAAAAAAAACAGGCTGGTTATCAGGAGACATGGCCAAACATTTTACTGCAGTGATTATGTAACTTTGCATAATTATGCACCCAGGACAGGACGCCAGTCTGTCGCACATAGACACACAAGACGTACAACCACGCTCGCACACACTCACACTCACACCTAGGGACAATTGAGAGATGCCAATTAACCTAACAGTCATGTTTTTGGACTGTGGGAGGAAGCCGGAGTACCCAGAGAGAACCCACGCATGGACGGGGAGAACATGCAGAAAGACCCCAGGCTTGGACCGAACCCAGAACCTTCTTGCTGCAAGGCAACAGCGCTAACCACTGCCCCACCTTACAGCCCATCTTTGAAGCATTACCAAATGATTTCAGTTTGGACAATTTTGGCTTCCCCCAAGCTGTATTGTTTTGACTGAAGGAAGACAACATTTCCCATGAGCACCAGCGTGGTAAAGACTATGTATAGTGTGGTAAACTCCTGATCTCCTGGACGCCTGCAGTTGTATTGAACTACATTTATGTTTCCTGTGGCTGTGAAAGATGAAAAGCAATGAGGTTGAATCTAACGGTGGAGAAAATGTGATACAATGATGCTGAAAAACAGAAACGTTCAACTTTGGTTTTGTACCGTATTCCTTCACTGCCTTACAGACCCCCACCGAGGTGTCATTCAACTAGTTGTAAGATGACATATAATCACAAATGTAATGAAAATATTTTATGAAGGTTGAAAAGTTATTTAGTGTTGGTTTAAGGTTTGCTTTTTGTTATTTTTCAAATTGCTACCAGTCTTGAAATCTGTAACATAGTAAAATAAAACAGTTAAAAATAATATAAATACACTTTAACCTGTGAACTAGCCACACCAAAAATCCCCAGAAACGATTTTTAAAATGTCTTAAAATCATAAATGAAATTAGCTACTGTTCTTTAAAGAGCAAATTACAGGTACATTGTCTTGTCTAATGGATTATATTTGAACAACGTTTATTTAGGATTTAAAGTGTTTTGGCTGCCGTAACGAATGGCCAATAAAAGTGACATTTCTTAGCCAGAAACTCATTTGACGTCACGTCAGGGAGTCAGACATCCGGCGCTGCTGCAGCTCTGCAGGTGCTTTACTTTCATTAGCTTGTTAAAAATAGGTATTTTGAAATATTACATCAAAAAAGCTTAATAGAAACATCAAAATTCCATAGAAACTCCTTCAAATTAGCAAAAGAGTTTTTACACTCGTTTGAGGTGGTTTTTGGTTTAATGGAAACTTTTTGTTTTAATCAGCTCTGGTCTAGAGAGCTTTTACACTCTCAAAAAATGGTACAATAGGAGTACATTTCTGTCCTCTGAGGTACAGTTTGAACTTGTATACCCCTACAGGGCCAATAACTGGACTTTGAGGCACATATTTGTTTTTTTCGAGGGACTTAAAAGGTACAGTTTTGTTCATAGTACATATATGTACTCCTTATTAGTAATTTGAGGGTACACTGTCAGAAGACGGACAAGAAGGAAAGAAAAATAATATTTTACATTTTACATATAAACAGATTTTACATAATAAAATAAGTACATAAATACAATACATTTGCAACATTGACACCATATAGATTATTTGTGGTAACATGCTGATTCCCCTTCATTTGACCACGCCTTTCATTTATATAGAGTAAAGGTTGATGAAGAATGGACTTTCAGACAAATTACACATACTCTGTTGATGTCATTTTGTATGTTGAAATAAAGCTTCATTTTGGGGCTGCACACTGGAGCAGTGGGTGAAAGGATTCTGGGTTCAGTCCATGCATGGGGTCTTTCTGCATGGAGTTTGCATGTTCTCCCTATGTATGTGTGGGTTCTCTCTGGGTACTCCAGCTTCCTCCCACAGTCCAAAAACATGACTGTTAGGTTAACTGGAATCTCTCAATTGTCCTTAGGTGTGAGTGTGCATGGTTGTATGTCTATGTGTTGCCCTGTGACAGAAAGTTGGGGGCACAATGGTAGTACCTCTGAGGGTACCACCCAGGTGACAAGCCTTTGGTCCCTTAAAGGTACAGTTGGGTACCTTTTTTTCTGAGTGTTTACCTCACACGACTGATCAGCTGTTTCTGCCGTCTTCCTACATGTTCCTACTATGAGGTTAAATCTGGATGGAAGCAGACTCGCCATTAATAGATGACATGTTAACATCAGAACAACTTGCTAGATAGCAACACACTCAATAAAACTTTCCTCCATTCCTGATCACGGTCCCTGCTGGATGGCAGTCCCACAAGGAAGAACCCGACCACCAGGCGCTCACCGACGAACCCTTTCCCCAGGTCTGGCTCCAGGGTGTGGTCTCGGCTCCCAGGGTGGGGTCGCAGCCGAGTGTGAAGCGGCCAGGATGAGAATCATTTCCTCCAAGTCCGAGGCCATGGTTCTGGTTCTCGACTGGAAAAAGGGGGCTTGTCCCCTTCAGGTTGGAGGAAAGTTCCAGTCTCAAGTGGAGGAGTTCAAGTATCTTGGGGTCCTGTTCACGAGTGAGGGGAGAATGGAGCAGGAGATCGGTAGACGGATCGGTGCTGCTGCCATAATGCAGTCGCTGCTCCGGTCTGTTGTGCTAAAGAGAGAGCTGAATGAAAAGGCAAAGCTTTCGATTTACCGGTCGGTCTACATTCCTACCCTCACCTATGGTCATGAAGTCTGGATCATGACCTAAAAAACGAGATCCCGGATACAAGCGGGAGAAATGAGCTTTCTCCACAGAGTGGCTGGGCTCTCCCTTACAGACAGCGTGAGGAGCTCGGTCATTTGGGAGAGAATAGAGCCGCTTGTCCTTCACATTGAAAGGAGTCAGCTGAAGTGGCTCAGACATCTTTTCTGGATGTTCCCTGGACGCCTCCCTTGGGAGGTGTTCCAGGCACGTCCCACCAAGAGGAGGCCCAGGACCCAGGACACACTGGAGGGACTATGTCTCTCGGAGCGCCTTGAGCTTCCCCCAGCAGAGCTGGAGTTGTCTGAGGAGAGGGAAGTCTGGGAGTCTCTGCTGAGACTGCTGCCCCCGTAACCCAGTCCTGGATAAAGCGGAAGACCACGATTACAAGTGACGATAATGTATGACGACATTACGCTTTACAGTGCTTGATTAATTCACTTCAAGCCAAAAGGAAACACCAAATATTTTTTTCCCAATCTTTGCCCTTGTAGTTGGTTTGCTTAAAATGTGCATTTCAGTTGGAAGGAAACATGGCGGACGTGTCATTGAGTCTGGTATAAGTGTGGGATTGTGTTTATTGATGATAAATATGATCAAATGTTGCATTTGAGGGGTCAACAGACGGCTGCTGACTCTTAGAGAGTCTGGGAACCACTGCTGTAATAAAAGTCAGAGTGCGCAGCTAAACAGGAAATCAGCTGTTTTGGAGTTACAGAATGAACATTAGCCAAAGATAGAACTCGGTTCATTTACCAGAAGATCTATCATTAGCGTTTGATGTACCGTTTTTTAGACCAGTGTGAGGAGTTCTGCTTCTGCTGTTTGTTAGCTACAGAGACCATGTTGCCACGTTTTCTCCTCTCAGTTGGTCTAAGAATCATCTCCACATCAGTTAAAGTCTTATTCCCTGTGTGGACAAAATACAGTGAACAGCTTACGTCCAGTCGCAGACTCCAGAAATTCCTCTGAGGCAACAAACCCCCAAACATGGCGAATTTTTCTTCTTTTGGTGCTTATTAAACTTCAAACCAATCAAGTCATTATCACCACCATTCTGGATCCACGCAGCCCGTCCAGCTAGGGCTGCAACTAACGACTATTTTGCTAATTGATGAATCTGTTGATTCATTTTTTGGTTAATAATCAGATAACAAAAGGTTCCTTAAGGAAGATTTTTTTTACACAGTTAAACCAGGTGAAACCAAACTTTTTCCACTTGAGGAGTTCTGGAAAGACTATATGGATGGATGAAAAAGTTGATTTTTGATCTTAATACAAAATGTTTGCATATTTACAATTACAGCCTCTACAGTGAGTAGAAAACTTGTTACTTCCAAGATTTGTTCCATATAACAGTCTGACAACTTGAGCAAAAGTAGAGCAGCATCCAAGAAGAATGAGGGACTTGAAAAGTTATTTGTGACTCATAGGAGATTCTTGGAATTTTATTTACTGATGTTTTGATGTTAAGAAAAAAGTGCTTAAAATTTTTTTTGTAAGAAAATGTTGATACAAGTTTGTTTTGCTCCCAATTTCCTGGACTAAAATATATGAAAATATTAGAGTTTTCTAAAGTCTGGGATCCTTGACAGAAGGATTTATGGAGTGAATTTTGTTCTATTGTTGTTGTAAGCAAATTACGCGTTTTAATATTTAAAGTTGGCAAGACATGCAATCTGGAAATAAAAGTTTGCCTTTCTTTCATATTGGTTTTTTTACTTATTTTATTTTCCAAAAAAAAAACATTCTCCAAATTTATTTTTTATAGTTCATTTTTCCTTTTTTTCTACCAAATTTTAATCTATTATATGTTTTTAGTCTTTATTTGTTTATTTTTTTCATCTTAAGTTTATGAAGTTTACATATTGTATTCTTCTGAATACGGATTTTCCTTTTGATTGTGGATTAAGACACACTTCTGGTCACCATGGACGCTGATGTTGAATGTGAGCGTCGATAGTGAGCATTTCTATTGGGCTTGAAGTAAAAAGAATTTGATCTGTAAAATGCGATTAAATTAATTATGCGATTAAAACTCAGTGTGGAAAGTACAATACAAAAAAATATATGGAAAAAATATCTGCAAAATAAGTTTTAACATGATTATATTAATCAAAAAATGACTTAAAAGTTAATTATTCGAAATTAAAAAAAATCTGAGAAAAAGCAGTTTTATAACCTTATTTTGTTAAAGATGTTTTTTAAATGTTAATTTTTGGATTGCTCTTTTTTTAATTTCAGTTTACAAAATGTGTTGCTTACTTGCAACAACAAGGGAACAAAGTTGACTCCACGGTCTAACGTGTAACGTGTAAGTTGATGTGTTTCTCGCCGCTTTTTTGGATTAATCAGAGCAAACATTTTAATTCAACAGGTTTTTAATCAATCAATAATATTGGTGCACTTCTGCTTAAAAGACATTTTTCACATTTGTACCGCGGAAATATTTTTGCACCAGATTTACCTCCATAGCTTTCATTAATTAACTGTATAACTTATTTTGTTTGATCTTTTTTACTACATTGATAAAGTTTAGCATTTTACATAAGATAATTAGTTTATATCAATACATCCTCTGCATAGAACACACACAAAAAACAAGTTATTTGGTGACTGTTAATATCAGAAAACAGCTGATTAAGCTGACTCAAGAGGTAGACCAAACCTGTTGACCCTGAGGTCAATATTTGACCCCCCACCCCCCCGCCGATTCATATTGCGATCCATACTTTGGCATTTACTGAAGATAATGAAGTGACTTTTTAAAATGAAGATGAATGACTAGGCCATGATTTGTGAAGCTAGATATTCATCCATAAACTCCTCCCTTCAAGTATCAATAACTCATTAGCAAAACGTTAATGAATTGCAGATCCACATATTTACTCATATTTTACTGAATCATTTACCAGAAAACACTGGGAACTTTTTTTCAGGCTTTCTGCTCCTTGACATTTAAAAATAATAAATTAGAAGGACATTGTGCCAAAGTATATTTTAACAACAAACCGACATGAAAAGAACCAGAAATATGTTTTTAGATCGACCTTTGTTCTCATTAACTTGGAAATTATGTGTATTTTTGGTTCTTTTTTTTACATCTAATAACATACTATTGAAGAAAATCAATGCTTCATCTTTCACACAAATAAACTGTTGGTTGTTTAAAATGGCAAAAGATTTCCTTCATCAGATCTAATAAGCTTTATAACATTGCGGCTCTAAACCATTTCCTTTCATTCTGAACTCAGGCCTTAATGGCTGTTTGGATGTTAAATGTTGAAGACCAATGGTTTAGGTGGATGTAGGTTTATAGTTGGAATTGTTTTATAGCCTAAACCTGCTTTAAATTCCTTCACAACTTTACCTCTGATATTTTCTGCTTTCTCAGACTTTACTATACTGTTTTCCCAATATGATCTTGGACTACCTCTAACCCCATATTCAGTCTCCTTTATCCGTGCGTCCTCCGTTCTGTCACAAATAGAAGCTTGTCTAGTCAGTGTGGCAAGTCCTACTGACTCTGTTGCACTGCAGGATGATGTGTCAATTAAAACAAACCTTAGATGAGCAACACAGAAGATCAGACACAGGGAGAGTAGAGCGGTACATTTCAAAATAAAAGGCGATCCACACATTGAGGAAGTAACTGCTGAGCGGTAACTTCTAGAGGTGGATGACAGAGCAGGAGCTGGACGTAGTATGCGTGAAGCTGGCTAAACAATTATCAGGCAACTTTTAAAGGGGATTGGTTAAACTCAGACAAAAGGGGAATAATTATTTTACCCACCATTTAAA
>JAUZNJ010030906.1:0-14522 GCA_034780135.1 Jordanella pulchra | reverse complement strand
GTTTTACAGCATGAAATGTCTGAATGAGTGCTCATCCAAGACTGGTGATTCCATACTTTTTGCCAGGGGTTGTATACACCTACAGAATCTGGCAAATGTGACTGAGTGGGGAAACAAACCAACCTTGCTGCTGGAAATCTGTGCTCACGCTTCACTAAACTGTGCGCGTGATCTGTCTGCACAGATTACAAGGCTACTCTCGTTTTACAATCTGTGTGCATGGTTTAATCAAATGTTAATTATATCAGCCGGACAGTTTACACTCTGGCACTTACTGGGCTCCGTATAAAACAAATTAAACCAGTTAGTTTTAATCCCAATATGCTAATTTAGCGACCCTGCTGCTGTGGTCTCTAACCTCCGCTCTTATGAATAGGTGTCCTGTTTGTTTTAGATGTTTCTGGATTAGAGTGAATTAAACAAAGTTCCTTTCCCTTGCAGAACTTGGTAACAGGTCAGTGAGGATTTATTTAAATCTGCTGTGTTAGACTCATGACATCTAAAACATGCAGGGACCCAGTGCCTGAGGTCCCCCTGAACACCACTGGTCTTCAACTCCCTGAGGTTTCACTGTCCTGTATGTTGCTCTGTCACACTTGAATCAAATGAGTGCATTTCATGCTCAGTGACCACCGAGGGCCGCAGGGGCCTGTTAATCACCCATATATTTCAGTCAGGTGTGAGGAGGCCGGGAAACATCTACATGCAGGACAGTAGTTCCTGAGGACCAGGCTTGAACCCTGATCTACAGCCTTTGTGCATGTTGTGCATTTACATGATCTGCAGCTGTTTTTCTAATCTTCTATTTCCTCTGTGGTCTGCGTTTACAGAGCTCATCTTGCCTCTTCATCTTTCTAATGAGAGTGTTTCTAATTTATAGTCGGTGTAATTTTGCAAAGGAGTTTATGGTAGGGGGTTTGCACTGAACAATAAAACCGTCTCATAAATGAAAGTAATGCAGTGGGTTGGTTTAATACTGTGGTCAGAAAAAAATGGTTTATGCAACAGAGGCCCTGAACATTTTGTTAATAACTTTTGCAAATAAAAGAAAATGTAACCATTTTTTTATTTATTGCAATATTTTAAGGTTCAGAGGAATAGGCATCCATCACAATGAACTTAAAAATGGATTAAAATGCAAGCTGCACCTTTTGCTCCTGGATTAACCTGAGCATTCATACTCTACAGCAGGGGTGTCAAAGTGGTTCCAGAAAGGGCCGTGTGGCTGCTGGTTTTCTTTCCACTCAAGCAGCAGCACACCAGACTCCATTCCTCCCATCAAGTCATCAGGTTAAGACTAGACTCACTTGATGAGATGACTGGGCCTTTCTGGAACCAGTTTAAAACCCCTGCTCTACAGGAATGCATGCCAAGGTAGAACAATGAGATGGAGGCCATAGAGTGTAGGCTAGGTCACCAAGAGAAACAACTAGTGTGACCCCCTCTTCATCCACAATCTGCCTTGTTTAGAGCGAGGAGTTTGTCTGTTTTAAATGATCTTATCTTTTAAAAGAAGAGTTGTGCTTCAGATCAGTTCCCCATTGTCACAAACTATGATGTTTTAAATGTGTTTATAATGTTTGGACATGGTCATATTTGTACATCCTCCCAATTCAGTGGTGATTCTTTGGAAATGGCCTGTACTTCTATGCACTTATATATACACACTTATAACACTTTATCAAGTCAGGGTACCCCAAAGTACTTCACACTACATTTGGTCATTCATATACTGATGGCGGTGGGCTGCATTCTAGCTACAACCACTAACTGGAATATATGGAGTGAATGAAGATCCCACAGGTTAAAGGACAAACCTGGACACCCTGAGCCACTTTCTCCTGGTCCCTTCATGTTTGGTACCCTGGGATGAACCCCCACTTCTGCTAGATATCTTTTCTAAAAGCAACTGACTTCTAATTGACTGTTGCTGCATGTGCTACAAACTGCTGGTTGAGCACAAACAGCTGTATGTTAGGGGCACAGTCCGATGTTAAAACAACAATACATCTTAAATAAGACATCATGAACATGATCTACTAACATGGGGTTACTTTGCTTTATCACTCTGGAGAAGATAAAACGTCAACTGGTTATTGTTTTATTGGTTTGTGTAAAGACTTGAGGAGCAACATTTAAAGAGGTCATGATGGTGCATTTATGAAGAATTAGCAAATCAACTTAAACGAAATGAGATATAAAGGTTAATCTCTGTTGTCAGGAACCTTTTTTTTTCAATTCAAAAACATTTATGAGTTACAAGTTGTTCTACAGTATATAGCTGTGCTAAATATAAAAACATAACTCAAAACCCCAGTATAATCTCACTAAGTTTTTCTTTAACAGATTATTTATTACCGCCAAGGAGGTAATGTTTTCATCGGCGTTAGTTAGTGTGTTTTTTTGTTTGTTTGTCTGTCTGTCTGTTTGTTGTTTAAATAACTTGAAAAGTGTCGGATGGATTTTGCTAAAATTTTCACAGAAGGGACGTATTATAACCATTGACAAATTATTACATTTTGGTAATGATCTGAGTCCGGTGTGAAGGTGGACGTCATAAAATGTCAACGGAATGTGCTGCTTGGCGGAGGTCCGCGGTCTCTAAGTGCTTTTCTAATTTTCATGTGTTTTTTCGAGGTTTGCCTTCTTTTAAGTTCTGCTGCCAAGGAATGAAAATGTCAGTTCTACCAAGATGTAAGACAGTAACAAGCATCTAAAGGTTATTTATATTAATCCTTTGTTGGAATTCACTAAATGTTGAGATCACCTGTTTCATTTTGACAATATTTGTAGAAATTGACCAGCACGCTTTTCTTTTTCCTTTTTATAGTAAGCATGTAATCAGGGCATGTTTGTATGTAATAAACATATGTTGCACCAATCAAGAAAAAAACATTATTGCTACACAACAGAGCAGCAGGAAAGAGAAAGTGGAATTTCCACTCTGTCAATATTCATTTGACTATTTTATGTTTTATTTTTCGATCTAATAATAAACCAGTTTGTTTATATTGCAGTCATTTATTAAATTCAACAATCTCAAAGCACTTTACAGATGATGCTGCCTCTAATTTTGTTATCCATTTAGGTAAATGAAAACAGTTTGCAATGTGAAGCACAGCAGAGATGACAATAAGTTCAGCATTTATTTATAATCAAGGAACTAATTTATACAGGTGACTGTTTCGTTTTACTGGGTAGAATGCTGCTGATTGTTTTAAGTATATTTTTGCTGAGACTGCGTTTGCCAGACATCTTTGAGGATAGGAAGCGTTTTTTTTTTTTTTGCCCTCACAACAGAGCTTATCAAACTCAAAACCTTTTGTGTTCGTGTTTCACAGAGCAGCAGATGAATAGATGTGTTTGATTACATAGATAAGGAACAGGACATCAACTCAGAAGTCTACCACTGGCAGCAGTCAGCATCTTCATGTTTTATTACATTTCTTTTTACTCATTTGGAGTAAAATAGAGTAAAAAAAAAGAAAAAAAGGGTGTGTCTGGGACAAGTTTAAATGAGTTCAGGAGGTGTTATAAAACTGAAGTTCTTTGCAAATTGAAAGTAGAACCATATTCAAACACACATGAGGAAGTGCTGCCTCAAACAGACCGCTGTACACTTTTTTTTGCTGACAGGGAAGTGAAACCTCTGCAGGGCCGCAGAGAGAGAGAGAGAGAGAGAGACACCGCTGGTCATTAGAGCAGCCGCTTCACTCATGAGATTGTGCTGCAGGCTTCTCTGGTGGCAACGCATCCCAGGGAGGAGGACACAGCATCAGTCCAAAGATGGGTTTCGGTGAAGACCTCCGGTGTCCACAGGCACATGCAGCTGTCATGAGGCTATTGGACTCTGAGCTTCACCTGATGGAGGTCATGAAGAAGTGGATGGGTCAGCGGGCGAAGAGCGAGCGAGAGTTTTCAGTGCAACTCCACCAAATGACTTCCATGGCCGAGAAGATGGACCGGTCTCAGGCCAGCTCAGGACTGGATTACATCAGTCAGCTCAACAAGGTGAGCTCCTCTCTACCCCTGAACTGATGAAACAAACCATCTGGTACGGTGGTTCTTATCTCTTGGCTCTAATTTTAAAAAGTATCAGTTACATTTTAGAGGGTTTTTTGCAATATATGCATAAAACTATAGATAAAAATCTGTGACGAGGTTATTTATGGTTTTATAAAGAGACATATTTCTCCCTGTAGCCTTATCATTTCGAGCTTCTCGCTTCCACATAAGTTTGTCCCCTTTCTTTTGCAACACCATTACTGGTCCAGCAAAGTCCTTTTATTTTTTAATCTACATGGCTTTCAGAATATTTAATGAGCTCATGTACATGGATAATTTAAAATACGATTTACTATTCGGGTAAAAAGGCATGTGAGGTTATAAAATAACTTCCCTCATTGGTAATGAAAGGTAACCATTTAAAAGAACTTCATGCAGCCTGCATCCTGCTCCATTTAGATTTGTATCGTTTTTGTATCCTCCCAGAACTACTATAATTTGTGCTTTTTCCCCCTCTGTCTGTCACAGTCTTGGGGAGTGCTGGTCTCACAGACAGAGTCCCTCAGTCAGGTGATGAGGAGGCGCTCTGAGGATCTCCAGGATGGGCCTATCAGCAAATTGACTCTGCTCATCAGAGACAAACAACAGCTGCGTAAAACCTACGCCGAACACTGGAACCTTCTGAGACAGGAGCTTAACAAGGTGTGAAAAAAAGAAAAAAAAGTGCTCAAACACAGAGACGTGTTTCTCTGACCTCCGTGATCTATTCACTTCCTTCCAGAGACTTTTATTCTCCTCCTAACTTTTGGGGCTTTTTGTCTTAGACAATGAGATGTTTAAGGATCCAACTGCATTAAATGGCATCTTATCATCATTTTATGAAGTTTTTATTTTATATTCCATTCAGCAATTGTGCTCATTGAAGTTTTAAAACACAGAAAAAATATGGAACTGCAAAATTAGAAAGAAGAGTGAATGTAGCCTAAAGCTGCTGAAGGGTGATGCCGTTATGTTTGGGATGCCATACTTGGACATGAATTCATAATAAGGCCAACAGAAAATTAGAGATAACAATGTCTTTAGCTCAAATTTAAGGAATTTAAAGGGAAGATCTATGTGGGGAATCTGGGAGTAGTCAGAAGAAATATTGCGATGCCAGCAGCTTGGAGTCTTAACAAACTGGCAGCCTGTGGAAGGATTTAGAAACTCACTGGGGAGAAAACTATTTGTATTTCATTCTCTAAATTCATCCAGGGAGTAAATGACCTCACAAAAACTGAAATTTAAAGCTTTGACTTTCTGGATGTATTCAGTTTAGATTGAATAGTATTATTGTTGCTCTGTTGGGCTCAGGTATGTGTTAGAACTTTTTCTCTCACCTCTTGTGGCGCCAGAATAGCCTACTTTATGCTGACGACTCTTTTTGTGCAAATCACACTTTTCTCTACATAATCAGTCAATGTTTAAGTCCTGAAGATTTAACTATAATACGGTAATGTGGCTTTCAAAATATCAGAAGGCAGCAATCTGTTTCACCTGTTTAACGCTAAAGATACTCCTCAACGAATCTGAATATTAGAAAAATGGATCAATATCTATGAAGAATCCAGACAGTGAAACCCATTAAATTCTTTAAACAAAGACATTTTGTGATGCAAATATTATTTCCTACAAACGATAAGAAACAAAAATAAAATCGCAGTCTGTTTAATTTAATAAATCTTTGCATTAATTGAATTTTTTAAATTTTACTCAACAGCTTAAACATAAATGATGTCTGTCATACATATGTTCTCTAGATCACATGATCAAAATAATCTTCGGCTGCTTTCATTTAAGTACTAAAAGGATTTGACCATCATTAAGTAAAATGAGTTTGAAATGCTTCCTGAAAATTGTTTTATATTGACTGTTTCTGACTGCAGTCACTTTTAAAGTCCCCTTTTGTTCCCCTTCAAATAAATCTTTAATCTGTTTAAGCATAGCATCATAAAAAAAACCACCCCCTACTTGATAAAAGACAACAGTGGGACTATTGTTTCTGATTCGTATCTTTTTGATGCTAAGCAAGAATAGTCAGAAGTAACTGAATGTTTTTTATTATAGAGAAGCAGTGAAATCAGGCTGCAAAAATAAAACAAAAACTGTTCCATCTTTGAGTATTTGTGGTGGGTTAAACTGCTCTGAGTCTGTGTAAAAAAATAGCACAGCTCTGCTCAAAGTTTTCACTCATAAACCAAAGCAGTACTTTACACATCTATTCAACTTTTTCCCCTGAGAAGTTTTGTAAGACATGGAAATAATTCATTCCAGGATTACTGTAATTTCCAGATCTTCCAAAATATGCTGTTCTAAACACTTGTTCATCATCCATATATTTTATTATATAAATATGCTTTATTACAGTTACTAATTTAAGATTAACAACAGAGGAAAGATGGATTGAAAACTCAAAATATGGTTCATTTCTCTCTTTAGAAAACGATGATATACATTAAGCTTAAGAAAGCAGACAGCATCAACAAAGGCTTCCTTCCTGCTACGAGCAGAACAATGTGCTGGTTAGTTACTTTTATGACTCTGAATAGTACGATTATACTTCAAAAATATGTGTAATTATATCACTTTGTTACATTGTTCGTTTTGTTAAAGGGGTTTAAAAACCACAGACCTGAAATAGAGGAGCAGTAAATATTTGTGGGAAGTCTAGTCAGCAGATGAATGCGCCGTTTTCAGTTTGTTCCCATTTGACTCAATTGAGGTATTTACAAAGAGCTTTACACAAGCAGATGATTGACCAAAAGTTACATATGAAATGTTGCCAACGTTTAATAAATCCCTCTGTTCCACCAGTCACTATTTTACAGTAATATTATATATTATACTGTCTACATGTCAGATTCTACACCAACCATGTCATTTCCATTATCCCACTTAACTTTTTTTCTTTTCATTTACTGGCCAATAAAACACAATTTTACTTTTAAAAGGCAGAAAAGTATCAGAAGCTTATTTTTATTAGACAAAGAATTACTGTTAACATAAAGGTCAAAAAGAAGCAGATTTTTTGCTGCTGATTAAATAAATAGCAGCTATGATTCAACACAAGTAACATAAGCAACATAATCAAAAGAGCACGGTGCAGTTTAAAACCAAGTCCACAGTCTTCCTCACTTTGTTTTATTACCCAATTACATCAAGGAAATGAAGCGTAAACTTTTGTAAATCCCTGCTGAGCTACAGCAGAAACAGTTGTCGGGCTGTTTGTTTAACATGGTACTATCTGTTGCCAATGCAAAGTGAGTATCACCGTGTGATTTTTGCAATAGATAGATGTTTTTTTTGTCAGAAATGCTATCAAAAGGCGTTGAAGCATTGCTACCACCTACACAACAAAGGTCAGACCATTTCCTCAAATGATGTTACTTAGCTTTCATGTTCCTTTCAAAGAGACTCACAGCAGATCTGCTGTCCACTTCCTGTGTTTGCCTTTATAATGTTTACTCAAAACATGCAGACTAGCTCCTGTACTTTATATCACACCTGTCTCATTGCCTGATTGTATTCATTCTATCATTTTCAAACTTTCAAGATGTGTCCGAAAACTCTTAATGCATTTTAAAATTCCCATGTTACCACTAAAAACTCTTAAGTTTTTATTGGGATTTACATGATAGAACAGAGAGTGACTCTAATGATTACAAAATAGACATGAAGAAAGGAGATTCTTTCAAAATTGTTTTTAAAAAAGGCTAAAACGTGCAGCGTGTGCTGACTTTAATCACCACTGGCTGTGATAAGAGCTGAAAGCTTTTACAGTTTTTTTTTTTTAGGTACATGTGCTGTCAGATTGCAGAGATTGTGGGTAAACTAATCTCAAGGTTTTATCATTTAACCAGCATTTTGCTGCATGTTTGCCATTACCCTGTTTAGTTTCTAAAAAAGCCGCTGTCGAAACAAGATACTGCCTTCTGTTTGTAATGCTGATCTTCCTGTAGCTCTTCCATAAGGCTAAATATGTTCCTCTTGCAAATTTACCCTCAGTCTCTATCTACTTATCAGCTGATTTCTGAAGGCATTAAGTTACACTTGTTTTTATCCAAAGAAATCAGAGTATGATTTTGCCACATTCTACTCTTTTTATTCACTTAAATGTTCAAGATCATAAACATAACAAAATTCAATTTAAGTGTTTCTTGATATTGGTATATTACAGACCATCTTAGTGAAATGGCTTAAAGGTTGTGGCTGTAATGAGAAGAATTAAGGAGTTCAGTGCACCGTAGAAACAGAAAAAAGACGTGAAACCTAAGCTCTATCACAGATTGATATATGTGATGGACAAAAAGGAGAGAACATGTCAAGTTCTTGGTCCTTCTCATTGTTCGTTGCCTGTTCCCGGATTTAATTTGCTTCTCTTGTTTTTCTTTTTTTAATACTTAGAAGGAAGACCTTTGCTAGAGGGTAGAAAAATCCCTAAAAACTGGTCAAAGTGAGGTTTTATGTTGTCATTGTTGAGTTAAGAAATACTTTGATCTGGTTGCTTAGGTAACCCACACAGAGCTGGAGAGGTTAAAAAACAGCTACAGGCAGGCGGTAAAAGATGCCGCTCAGGCGAAGAGGAAGTATCAGGACACAAGTAAAGGTAGGTACCTTGTAGATTTTTACTTCTCTAAACAGAATCAGTTTCAGACTTATCTCTTGTATTTTCCGCTTCTTCTTTTTGTATGTATGCAGATAAGGAGCGCGACAAGAACAGGGAACGTTACATAAAGGCTTCCCTCAGACTGCACGAGCTGCATAATGAGTATGTGCTGTCAGTGCGAGCAGCTCAGGTTTACCATCAGCATCACTACAGCCAGATGCAACCAGCTCTGCTCAGCGCGCTGCAGACCCTGCAGGAGGAGATGGTGCTCATCCTGTAAGACTGCATTTAACACAGTTTGCCTCTGAGTGACTCAAAGAAAAAAGAAACAGAAACATTTGAAAAGTATAAAAACCATAATTTAAATATAGAGGAAATATTTACTTCAGCCTTTTTTAGTTTGTACAACATGCTAGTATTCATTCTCAGAGAGAAAAGCTTTAACCAGTTTTATTATTTCATCCTAACACAAAACAAGCATTTTCACTTTGAATGTGGTTTTAAACATTCTAATAAACTTTTAATTACCAAAATAAACTTCTGATATTTTCTGAATTGATTTAAAGAACATGCAGGGTCTTATCTACAGCTAATTATTACAGCCATTCTAAATGAAAGAAAAAAAAAAGGAATACATTTTTGCTCTTACTCTTACTTTTGTTTTTCAATTTTCAATCACTAAACACAAAAATCTTCATTATTAAATTCAGGCACCCCCAATCTCGGTCCTCGAGGGCTGGTGTCCTGCAGCTTTTAGAGGTTTCCCCGTTTCAGCACAGCTAAATTTCCATTGATAGCTGTTTAACAGCCTTTTGCTGAACTGCTGTCATTAGAATCAGCTGAGCTGAAGCAGGGAAACCTCTAAAAGCTGCAGGACAGCGGCCCTCGAGGACCGAGATTGGGGAAGCCTGATTTAATCTAATAGATTTTATCAGAGCTTTCATCATAAAGTCAGAAATCTGCAATAAAATAGCCCCTTACATTTATCAGAAAAAGCTTTGTTGAGAAGTTTGCTGAGATTTTAAATGAGATATATTTTGACAAAAAAAAACCTGAAGTTCTTTAAGATTGATGTGGTTAATGTACAAGATGTGCATATTTTTTTATAGTGTCAGTAGTACGTGCGTCTCTGTCTAGAGTCATTGTGGCTAGAAAATGATCAAGGTGCAATGAAATCCAGTGTCCCGACATATGTGATGTCAACAAATTTGGATTGTCATAGATGAAAACAGCGGTACTGATCTACTATGATACCAAATAAGAATAGCTAAGTTGCCTGTTAAAACAAAAAGTAGATCTACTATGATACCAAATAAGAATAGCTAAGTTGCCTGTTAAAACAAAAAGTAGATCTACTATGATACACAATGAATAGCAGGTTCAAAGGTGGTGCAGCTGTAGACATTTTTTCTAAGTCATATTCTCCTCTAAATTACATTTAATATAACTGAGTAGAGGGAGTGGTGCTAAATTGTTAAAAACGTAAACGTCAAACAGGCAGATGTGAAGTTTAGATAATTTTCAATCAGAGCTTCTTTTTTTCATGTATCTACATGTCTTTTTTAATAAACAGTTGCTTAAAAATTAACTGAGATTTTTAAAAAAAATGATAGAATGTCAAAAGATAATATATTAGATAATATTCAAACAATGTTGCATGCTTTAAAAATAAATCAGAAACAGAAACAGGTAGCAGTGAAAGAGCTCTTTATTCTGTCATCTCTATTGTTGGAAGTGACATATAGTTGAAGCTTTGGAGCAGCATTTTCCTCTTTTAAAACTTAGGTTCCTCCTTCCTCTTTATGATACTCATGCTTTCTAGTCAAATTGTACAAAAAACTTAAAATAGGAGAACATTTGTTTTCTGGAGATCAAAGCAGATCTGATGCACGACCAAAAATACTGTTTTGGGAACTGTCTGTTTTCAGTTTGCTTTGGCAGATGAGAGGTTAGAAGACAGACACCCTTATGATCTCTTCTGAGAGACTAGTAAAGATTGGGAAAAACTGAGGCTCTTTTGAAAGGCATTTAACCATCTTCATCAAACTCAATATGCAGGGATTCCATCATGGCTGCTTAGTACATCAAAGGATACTTTGAACATAAATGGCACCTTTAGTTCACAGTAAGACATGCAATAACGCTGCAAGTTTGAGCCTTTGGGTGCGCTTGTGTTTGTGACACAGTTGGATCTGTTTTTTACATTCTTTTCACCATCCTGATCTTATATAAAGAAAACTGGTCTAATTTCAATGGAATCATATATGCAATCGAATCTGCATCCTAGATTTTTAAAGGATGTATGTTAAATGATAATGACAGGACTTTGCAAAGGTATTCATTCTTTTTAAGTTTTTAAATATTTTTAACCTCCTCCATTTACTTCACTATTTAAAAAAAAGCATAAAAACTGCCTTTTGAGAGATCCCCTATTTAACAAATAAAGACGAGCGTTGGTCAGTTATCAAAAGACCAGAGTTAGTGTTTCCCTTGTTACAGATCAGGTGCAGGTCTGAATAAAGACCAGTGGACTCTGGTCTGGACCAAGCAACCAAACTATGACCCACTTTTTGAGCTGGTGCAGGTCCTCTTCCAAGTGGACTCTGGTGCAGTTGTCTCTCAGTATAAATACAAACCAACATTGGTCCAAACCATATTCAGAAAGTATATCTCTTCAGACTTAGCAAGCTTCCAAAGGAAGACAAGTAGTATCACAAGACTGTTTGTTCTCCAACATCGTTACAACACTTAAATTAAACTCTTGTGAGAATTAGTGCCACTGGTGGGTAGGCATATGGATGAACTTGAGGCTGTTTAGGTCTAAGTGAACCTACAACCAGAGGCTCCTGGGTGGTCAGAGCAAAGGACAACGAGTTTTCTCTTTTTTTTTTCACAGTGGCCTTTCTGGTGATGTGGCAATAAGAATAATGAGTTTTCTCTGATGTGTACAAGTCCTCTATGAGTTGCTCAAAATGATCCCAGATTTTTGTACCATTTCCAGGGCAAACCTCCATTTTCCAACTTTGAGTTCTCCATCAAATTCTGGTCCTTTGGCGCTTGAGATGCTTTCAGAGGGAGATGTACAGTGTCCACATTGTAGTCCGTCTACCAGCTTGTATGACCAAAGGTTTTCATATGCCACAGCCATAGTTTTGTTTGTCTGGTTATAATTAGAGAAGACAACCAGCAGGGATGGAGAGGGTGATGTTAAAATCCTCTAACTAAACAACTCTCCAACTTCTTTATTTCCAGAAAGGAGGTCCTGCAGGAATACTTTGAAATCTCAACCCTCCTACACCATGAAGTGGTGAAGATCCACAAGGAGATGTCATCTGCCCTTACGACCATTGATCCACACAGGGAATATGAAAGCTTCATCCAGCAGAATCGGTATGCAGAAGCAAACATTTTACACCTAAGAGATCATGAACTCTCCTTAGAGCTAAAGTTGTGACGTCTGCATCTCTAATCATAGGTCTGTTGGAGAGATACCTGTTTGTGCAGACTTTGACTGCAGCCTCCTAGAGGAGACCGACAAGCTGAAGCCTAGGGAGATTGAGCTGAATGACCTCACTCTTGAGACGATCCAGCATAAGTGAGAACATAAAACACTTTTATTGTTGAGGTAGCAATAGTCTAGCTTCCGCTGTAATCTCGACGACTTCCTCTTCTTGTTTTCTGTTAACCTTTCTGTGAAGCACCTCCTTTACTTCCCCCCTTTCTTATGGTACCTGTCTGATTTTAGGCTGACAGCCGTTGAAGAGCAATTGCTGGACCTGGCTCGGTCTCTAGGCTCTCAGCAGACATCTGTTGAGCAGCTGGAGCTGGAACTGGAAAAAGAGCAGGAGGGAAACAAAAAAGGCCAGAGGTGAGGAGAACCAATGAGCTGCTGGGTTGTTTTCACTCAATGAAATAAAACAAATTTACCGTTGTGAACTGTGGAGACAAATTACAGATATTTTTCTTTGTATTCAGTCCGTCCCAACAGAAAAGATCAGTGTGCTGTTGGTTATGCGAAGGCCAACACCCAGCCTGGCTTCAGGAGGCAGAAAGGAACTTTATCAATGATAATAATGCAGCAATATGAAGTAGTCTTCAATCTCAGTCAATTTCCCTGGTCTCTTTGGTTGACAAGGCTGGCTGGAGGTATGAGGTTTGATCCAGTTGATAATGAGCTCTCAAAGGACAATGGGAAATAGAGTATTTATTTGACAGTCATTAAAGACTGGCAGAAAGCTCATATGGTGTTTTGAAAGTGTTTTTTTTTTATGTAAGTGGAGGTCACCCAGCCATCTAGCAAGATTTTCAGGAAAACATTTTGCAAACAATCAGAAAAAGTTGTTTATTCATTGTAGCTTTCTTATATCACAACATTTGTCAACAAATGTCACCTCAAGACAAAGAAATACAGTTTGTTACCACTCAACAGATTCCTCTGTATTTTTTAGTCTTAATTGTATTTCAACACAGCGAATGATTAACTAGTAGGTGAAGTAAAGGAATAGAAATCCAACAGACCCAATAAGGATGACGTGAGTGCATCCTGTCGTCTATTTCATATTGTGGGGAGAAACCTCATGGCCATTATTTATGGAAAAGAGATGAAAATGTTGCATTAGATGTTTCTTCTGCGAAGGTCAAAGTAAATTAGATCTCTTTAGACATTGTTCAGAGGAAGGTTTTCAAAGGCCGAGACCACTAAAGAGGAGGGTGCTAAAATCAAAACAAAAAAAGAAAAATGGGCAAAGCTTTTGCTAAATTAAAAGATCATAGAGTTTTAACAATTTGATGTAATAAGGTGGATTACAAAACAGTAAGCATGGGGATTTAACTGACACCGAATCAGCCATATATTGAAAACTATAGTATAAATTATACTGCCATATATAGGTGTATTAACTGTTTTACAGTGATCTGTTAAAATAAAAAACAAACAGACATAACCTTTTATTGCACTGTAAAAAGGCCATAATAATAGAGCAGCCTGGATGATGCAATAACAAACTAGTGTCTGAGAGGTCACAAGTCTCCTGATTATCCAGAGCTCTGGATGACCTTTTTACTTTGGTTGCTTTGTTATGTGCACTTAAATTGCATTTCACACCACAGTTTGCAGCATCACCGTGTTTTTAAATGCTGTTGATACAGAAAATATGCTGATTAGTAAAAGATGACTTAACATCAACTATCTGGTAAACATAAAAAAAATTTTAAGTATCATTTCTTAAGAACTCAGTGAGAAAATGTTGGTGCTTCAAGCTCTTCCTTGAGCTGAAATGCAAACAATAAACTGCTCCAGATTAATTAAAAAAAGGAAAAAAAAGATATTCTAAATAAAAAAATAAAAGCATTTTAAGGGTTTTAAACTGAATGTACAATTGCTCGATGTTTTCCATTGCTGCCTACAAGCTTTGTAAGGCAAACTCCTATTATTTGGTCTTCTAGATATTTATGTTTATTTAAACCAGCTTAGCGGACCCTCTATAGCTTTAAAATCTTCTAGACATGACCGAACTACACCTACTCTGACCAGATTTTTTATTGTTTTTGGATAAAGTGATGCGTTGGATTTAAAATATTAATCCTCTCTTATTTTTTTTGGAGAGAATGAATTGTCACTGGGGAAAAACAGAGTGAAAACGTATACGTTTAAGAGACTCATTTTCAAAACAAATAATAAACAGGCAAAAATAAAGCAAAAACGTATCAATATTAATTGTAATTATTAAATCATTATCTGTAGAGTCACTTCTGGAGGATTTTCATTACATTATCTCCGAAGGATTATGACATATTGTCATGATGGGTTTAAGGGCTCTAACCCACATGCAGAACACCACACGGATAACAGGGGAAAAAGTTCAACAGTTTA
>JAUZNJ010030905.1:0-14522 GCA_034780135.1 Jordanella pulchra | reverse complement strand
GTATGTATATATATATATGGATGTATGTATGTTTGTGTGCGTGTATGTATGTATTCCCTTTTTTTAATTTGAAAACTGGTGGTGGTAGCCTCAAAAATCAGCTCCCACTGTTTTTTGGAAAAAAAAGTCCCAATGAAATTTATGCCAAAATACCACACTTTCTTGCTGTGAAACATTCAGTTCTCAAACTACCTGAAATGACAGCATGTGCTGACTGCGCAGCGACTATCATGATAATGGGGATAAAAATAATGAGCAACACTAATTGTAATGCCATGAGTCATGGGAGAAAATGTCAATAGAGAGGCCTATAAAACCACTCTGCCATCCTAATGAGTTAACAAAACAAAGTAAAACATTTTGTTTAGATGGTGGTTTTTACCATCAGCTCTTCACCACAATTGCCTGCTAACAATTTGGCCAATAGGACTGCATATGTTGTGGTAGAAACCGGTTAATATTTAGTTTCCAGACTTGTAAGCTTTCTACCCTATGAAATGACTGCAGCATAACTGGTGATTCTAACTAAGCTGATTAAAATGTACAAATACTGCTAAAAATGCCAGTTATTTAAATCCTAATTTATACTCCTGCTGCTATTATTACCTAAATGTACTTTTATTTTATACCAATGTTACTGTAAGTAAAGGTGGAACATATATCACTTTTTTTCTCTTATTTGTTGTGTAAAGACAAGTATTTGTTAAAATGCTCAAATCTGGTCATCTAGAATGTGCAGTAATTGTATATTTTTCTCTCTGGAGAGTTTATGTTTCACTTCATTTCTATTGATTGTAATTCTGATCCCTGCTTGGATCAGCAGGCTCCATTAAAATATCTGTGATTAAGACTTGTGATCAAGCTCACATAATCACACGCTCCCTCTACAAATAATAGATCTGTTTGAGAGGAAATATCGCAATACAAATCATTTCTGTAAATTGTTTAAGCAGCGTTTATGGTTCATTTTAGCTTCTTTAATAAACCAGATAACCCACTGAGCACTCTACAGTCACACCTGTATCTAGTGACAGATATGTTACTAATATTAGTGGACGAAAGTTATCGTTTGTGTCATAAACAAGAAAAAAAACATATCAAGCTTTTTTTAAAGATTGCTTTACATTTCTAAAATGTCAAAACTCTTGCAGCTTTGTTGTGAGTTCATAGCACACCTTTCTATAGTGGAACTGAAGGGAATAATGAAGGGTGAAGAGATAGACAATGGATTTATTTATCTTTTAGAAAGCAAAAAGGAGAATATACATTTGAAATGCAACAATTTTCATTAATATCATTTTCCTCCTTCATGATTTTTTTAAATATGAAATCATGGTCTTTAATCTGAATTCCTACTTAACTACTTTGTGTGGAAATCAAATTCGTGAATACAACTATTTTATTGGAACCATAATATTCTGTTATTTTAGCAACAGTTGGAATAGTCATTATGGGTTGTCTGTATTAAAAAAAAAAGGTAACTGCATCACCATCAATGTTTATGTTTTACATTATTTTCACTCATGGTCGTCATAGCGTGAGAGTCTCCTCTTGATTTCTTTTGCTAAGAAAAACAGAGCATACATTTGCTCCTGGTTCCACCGGTTTTCATACAGTAGCTAGGTGAGAGCTCACTAAACAAAAGCTCTTTAGAGTCATTCGAGGTGTCAACATTTCTTGTGATGACATGTTGGATTAAATCATCGTCATGCCAAAAACGCTGATGCTGTTTTACTATAATCTTGTTTTGTTCCTCGGGATCAATGCCTCACCTTTTATTAATTCTACTTTTAGCTATGGATCCTTACTGTAAAGGGGTGGGGAAATAAAAGCCAGTTTAACATGTGAAAGAGAGTGCATAGATCCACCCGTTTAACCTGGAGTGTTGTTTTAGGGTTCAGCACAGCGTAGCTCATCCGGCCTAGGCAGTGTGACCACAGAGTGCTGTGCCCATTAAGTGTAGTAAGCAGAGTTAGCGGTCTCCCTGCTGCGACTGACCGTAGACAAACTGAGAAGCCAGCCAAGCATTTTGGCCTCCCACCATCGCTGAAAGGAGCTAGAAACTCTTCCCCTGTCTAACAGGAGTGATTGCTTGCTTGCCTTCATAATGGCAGGAAGTGTTTTTTAGCATTTTTTATTGTTGAAAGATCTTGTTCTCCCTGCCTGGTATGGGCAGTAGATATAATGTGTCCATTCGTACTGGGGCCATATGCAGCTGCTGTGAGAATCTGCTCTGTATTCCTGAGGCTGTGTTGCAAGATTGTTGCTCCTTTAATTATTCTCTCATATTAAAGGATCAAAGGTCCTTGCAACAGTCATCCCACTGCATTTCATTAAAACTGCACACACATAGACATGGGCCTGTGTGTGCGCTACACAGAAACAAGGACACATCTGCAGGATATCAGCTATGGCGAGTTCCAGTATTTATATTGCAGGGTTCAGTGATTATTAGGGATAAGTGTTGCCATTTCTACTGAAGAGCTAAGCTTGTTATCTTGGATTCAGCTCCTTATCAACAAGAAGCCTGCAACAATATGTAACTCCATCGCGTATTTGATAGAGAACGCTCTGTTATACTTGTGTGAGTTACTGTTCTTCGTATAAATGTGCATAGGCTCTGGTAATCTGGACCTAACTGGTCTTCTTCGTCACATCTAGAGGATTCTCCACCAGTATGCTCCTCCCCGACACCTACAGCCTTTCAAAGCTTCTCCCATGATGCCCACTTTGCTGTCACCGCTCTGCTTCTTGGTGTCTGCCAAGAAGAGGAGGAATGCTGTGTGTAATTAGGGAGTACCCAGGCCTACCAGGTCCAGAGAGGAAGAAAAAGGGATGGAGGGAAGGAAGGAAAAGTTATGAGAGAGGAAAGAGAGATGACAGTTTGACATGAATATAGCCCCACACCAACTCTGTAATTGCTGGGGTACATCTGGCACCAGCTTAGGGTGGAGGCTTGTTGGAAGTAGGGGGTCAGGTAATATAAGGATGTGCACCCTCTGAAAGCAACAGATGGAGAATAAGTGCATGTCACCCATGGTTGGGGGAAGAGGAGGGAGGAGACATCGCAGGGAGGCAGAAGAGAGTGAGGGTGGGGGAGAAGAGAACCTGAAGAGGAAATCTTGAGATGAGTGACACGTATAGCAGGGAGTGCAGCATATTGACTCAGCACGAGTCTATTATTGAATTCACACACACACACACACAGTTCAACAGGAAACCTTTCTCTGACTGAGGCTTCTTAAAAAGCACCACAGGTGGTAAGAAGGAAGAAGGGGTTTGGTGTTTCTCTGTATTAATGTGCAAGACTGTGTGCTTGCTTCTGCTTTCTGTTTGTCTCACCACATAAATCAACCACCTTTTCTGTTGTAATTAGTGTACTCAGGTAATAGAGCAATTGGACAGGGCTTGATATCCAGACACACACACACACAATGGCAGGAGAGGTATTGATCAGGCGACATGGCTCATGTGGGTCCTGAGTTGATCAATTTTATCGTGTCCATGATGGATCGTCTCCAGGGTTTCAGGCATCCTAAACACATAGTTGAACACACACCAGGGCGGAGCAGTGACTCTTTATCTCAGGGTATTAGCTCAGGTTTGAAAATGTGTTGTTTTGATGATCATCAAAACCAAGGGAGGCTTGAAACTTGGAATCATCTGTCTGCAAAGTATTACCTTGTAAAAAATAAAAACATCAAAAATGGAAACATTCACAATTGATTTAGAAAATTTGTTTTGAAAGCAGCTGCAAAAGTGGTAACAGTCATTCCTCATTTTAAAGTCGGGAAATAAAGCTGGGTTGAACAAAGGTCAAATCAATGTTCTCTCTGTCATCTCTTGAAGTATACAAGAAGTGATGGTTACAAATGATTAAATGATCATCTGAAAAAAGGTCATTTTATGTCTTCATCCTTTGCCATTCCTCACTTCATCTAACCAAGTCGATGATCACAGTGTTCCTAGAAAACATGACGTCTAATGAATACAAGAGAAACAGCCGGAGCTGTATACTTTTACTTGATCATGTTAACCACAGTATTTTATGAGACACGTTGATTCACTAATATTTCTCTCCAGAAGCAAGAAAATAAAATGGTTTCATATCTGGCAAACAAAAACCAAAGTCAGTAATTTGGAGAATATTTTAGGGGTCCCTCAAGTGTCCATGCTTGGACCCATACAGATTGTCCTACATACCAATTATCCAGCCAGAACCTGCAGTCACATCTGTAACAAGAGATGGAAACTCATGTCTTTGACTTTGTCTAAGGTATAAGAACACAGTAGTATTTAAGTCGCAACTCTTCCAACTCCTGCTCTCAGACTTGATATTTGACTAGGATTGAAAGTGTGACGCTCTAATAAATTAAAGAATTTTATCACTTTGTGCATCTGGGGTTGAATATAACGCCTTTTGAGAGTATTTACGTCATTTGGAGGAGAGGATCCTGCAAAGTCAATGACTGGATTAGTTCAATATAGGAATCAACTGCAGGTTCCTGTTTTTGTTTTCCCCCTTTTTTATTTAGTGCTAGGATCAAGCAGGCAGCTTGAGGCTCTGACAGAAATGAATATAACTACAGTTTGTTAGTTATAGATGTTATGAATCTTTCATATGTGACAAAATGTGAGATATTAGTTTCTCAAATCAAACTGTTCATGTTTGTTACAGTCTCATAAGAACCACAATGATTACTTTGAAACTGAACTGTTCATAAAATCTTTTTTAAAGTTCAAATTTCAAAATAAACATTGTTATTCTTGAAATCTAGTGTTATTCCACTCGCATGCATTTTGTTATTTTTACCAGTTGGATTTATTGCAATAATATTACTATTTACTGGTTGTATCTATTCTATATATTATTGAATGCACGTTAAAACTGAATATTTAGAGGTTTTTTGTGCATTACATGTACAAATACTATTAAACATTATTGGGTTAAATTAGGTCAAATGATAATAATTTGCATTGCTAGCCTCCAACAGTGTAGTGCTTTAACGGGAAAATTTACTTTCATTTTAAGAAACAAACTCTCGTCTCAAGGCTTGTCTTGGACTTCAAAAATGTACTTTTATATTTACATATATATAAACAATGCAGCATACTACTGAAATTTGACCCAAGATTCAGTTGTAGAAAACCTAAAGTTCTGTTTTTGTTTTGTAGTCATGGTCCCATTTTCTCATAGAACCTCATGTCATTTTTCCTCTCATTGCTCCATCCATCTTTGATACACTCTTTAAATTTGCTGGACCATCTCAGACTACTGCTTCCTCTATCCGCTCCATTTCTGCCTTCATCAGTTTCGCTGAGTACCTCCTTCTCCTCCTCCTCCTACTGGTGCTCTGCACTCATTTTTTCCTGCTATTTATTCTTTTGCTCTATTCTTTGTCCGCCTGCTTAACTTGAGAGCGATCTGCCGTGTACCTCCACCTCTTTTCCCCTAACTCTACGCTCTTCTTCCCTCCCATGTTCCTCTTCAGTGAGCCCCAGTACTCCTCTTCCTCTTTCCTCCGGTCTGTCACCCCTCTATAAAGACTCCCACTGATGGACCTGAACCTTCTGCTCGAGCCACATTCTGCCCCTCATTCTTCTCTCTTGTTTCTTCATGAGAAGAGGAGGCCAATTAAAGCCTGTCTCCTCTCCTCCTCCATGCTGTTGTTCTGGGCTCCAAGTGTCTGCACTCAGGCTCTCTAGGGTCACTAATTAAAACACTTTCTTTTCTCTTTACTCCCCTTTATTCACCTATTCATCTAACTTTTTCTTTTGCCATAGTTTTTTTTCTTGTAGTTCTTTATCTGTCTCCTGTTGCAAATCATATATTTCTTTTTCGAGTTACCTATGTAGCCTAAAAAAGTCTGTAAGCAGAAGTTTTTTTCTAGAATCTTGATTTTCCCGGAAAAAAGTCTAGGAAAACTTTTTGGGGTTTTTTCCAGATTCCATAGTATACCAATCTCCAAAACCTTTTTGCTTACTTCTCTTATCATCCTTCCTTACTTGTGTTCTTCCAGTTTTTTTCCTTGTAGTCTGCCTCATATATTTCGTCCTTTCTCCTTGTGTCCTTTAACCGTTCCATCCCTGTGTGCTAAAATGATTTAATCAATGTTCTTCCTTCCATCCTGTTCTATCAACTTTATTTTCCTTCCCTCCTTCCTTTTGCCCTTCTTCACATCTTTTCTACCTGGAGTACTTTATCCTTCTATCCTTGTGTTTTCAATATTTCTTGTGCCTTTTTGGCCTCTTTCAAACCCTATTTGTTTTCCCTTGTCCTTCCACACTTTCTTTATCGTCTTTCCCAGAATTTCCTTCCTTCCTTCCTTCCTTCCTTCCTTCCTTCCTTCCTTCCTTCCTTCCTTCCTTCCTTCCTTCCTTCCTTCCTTCCCTTGTCCTATTTTTCATTCTCTCACTCATCTGTTTTAGTGTCCATCCTTACTCACTTTTCCTTGTCTTTTTCTCCATCCCTCTCGTTTGTCAATTTGTCTTTCTGTCTGCCCTTACCCTTTCCCTCGGATAATTTATTTATACTTTCTTTTTAATTTTCTTCTTTGTTTATCTTTTCATCCATTCCTTGTTTTTTGCTTCTCTTACTTCCGTATTCCCATGTGTTATTTCCTATGTTTCTTCTTTTCCTTTCTGTTTTTTTCCTAATTCTTTCTTCTGTCCCACCATGTGCCCTGTTTTCCCTTTTCTTGTGTCCATCTTCTCATCCTCTCCTATGATATTTGTTTCATGAGCACCTGCACAGACTTCCCTTGCCCTTCCTTCCTTTCTATACTCCTTACTCGTGCGCATCCCTTCTCTCCTATTTGGTCTTTTTTCTTTTCTTCCATCTTTTTTTACCCTCCACCCTCATGCTTTTCCGTTTTTCATGCATTCTTTCTGTTGACCTTTCCTTTCATCCCTACATTCAGTCTTTAATCTTTCGTTCTCTCTTTCCCTCCTGGTCCTTTTATTTTAGTTTTGCAGTTCCATTTATCCCTTGTGTAGCTATTCATAAATGTTTAGATTATAGTTCAATGGAATTCACATAAAATGAAACTGGTACATATTCTCTTGCAAACAATCATCTTCATATTATTAAAAATCCAGATTAAATCGGCTGTTTGCACACATGGGGTCAACACTATTATGTTTACACAATGCACTGTTTGTGTTTATACAATTTTGTAAAATGAGTCAAAGGAACAGACAACTCTGTAAATTAGTATGGACCCCCCACCCTCTTCCTTTTATTGCTTTGTTGATGGGTAGCTCTTTATACTCCAGCTGACAGGAAGTCAGAACCCTCAGTCTGAAGGAGCATACATTATGCAGCTTCTCTCTTCTAATGATGCTGTCTTGTCCAAAATTGTTGTTATGCCAAAAGCTAGTCAGCCTTGACTGGCTCTGCTGTTTATGCACGTGCACGTTTGTTTAGGTTTATGCTCGGCGGTGTGTGCCTGCGCTGTATTGTAGAAGGTGGAAAGCAGAGGGAGTGGAGTTTATTTCACACTTGTCTCCCCTCAGTGGTGTTAATTAGCATATGGAGAATTGTTTTTCCTCGCATCTCAAGCAGGGAAACACTCCCTCACTGGTTTGGGAATGTATAACATCCCAAAATGTGTGTGTGTTTTAATACTTGGCCAACTTTTGGTTTATTATCTGCTGTAATTAAGTTATTGATGAACTATCAGTCTTCTGGAAGTACCCACATTCCTTCAGGCATTGCTAAAGTTAAATCACCACCCCTGTGTCAAATCACCCTGTAATTGTTCTGTAAAATATTAATGTACCTTTTTTATTCCTTCCTCCAGGTTAACAGCAGGAGATCTTTCCGTCCAGCTAAACCTCAATGATTACTTGGACATCTACTGCCCCTACTATCCAGGCTCTGGGATTCCAGTTCCAGAGCAGCCAGAGACCCTGGTCCTTTACCTGGTTGAGGAAGAGGCCTTCAAAGGCTGTGTGGAGACCAAAAAGGCTGTGAAGAGGTGGGAATGTAACAGTCCATTTGCTGCATATGGACCCGTCCGCTTCTCTGAAAAGATCCAGAAGTTCACCCCGTTCTCACTGGGCTTTGAATTTGTGGAAGGAAAACACTACTACTACAGCTGTAAGTAGAAGGGCAGGTTGGTGGCAGTTAACCTACGTGGTTTTTTTTTTTTCCCACAACCTTAGTGTATTTTTAATTGGATTTTAATGTGACTTTCTGACATTATGTAATTCATTATCAAAGTGCAAGAAACATGATTCATGGTTTTTAATGCTTTCAGAAATAAAAATCCTGAAAAGTGTGGCACTGACCCAAAAGACTTGTAATTAGAGCTTGAAGGCTTTTTGGACTTTGACTAGGCCAATCTAACAAACCATTCATGAATATACTTCAGACTCCACTTCCTAGTCTTTTTCAGCCTCTAGTAGCTTTATTTGTGGATTTCTATCTTAGGCCTTTATTATGCTATATTCATTACTTAAATATTTTATATTTTGCTTTTATTTCATACATTTTGTTTATATAAAAATCACTTTGAATTACTCTGTACATGCACATTGCCATATATGTTTTGGGGGAAAAAAAACATTCCCACATGATGCTGCTACCACTGTGCTTCTCTGTGGCATGGTGTGTTTAGGCAGCTGTGCAATTCTTTCATGCATACATTCGATGTCTGGAGGGGTTTCTTTGATTAAAGTAAACAAAAGTCAGCTAAAGACCTATTAAGTCAATTATTTTTCCTTTAATTCAGATTTTAGTGGACTTTTTTTTCTTTAATGATTCCTTCAACTTGGATTTTAATCACTCTTGTCCTGATATTATTTTTTATATTCTATTTCTTATTGTCTTATTTTTTTGTGTTTCCAGGGTTTCCTTCTTGATTAAGGGTGAAAAATTACATTTCCATTTTGCCTTCCTTTTCTGGCCACGTTTTTACAAGTTTGCATTTGTAGCATATTCTTTCCATTTTTATTGGGTATGATTTTTTTTATGGCCAAACCAGATTTAAAATGTCCCTCACCTATCCCCCTGAACAAACTTGTCGGTTGTGTTTCTTGGGCTTCTTGATGGATTTTTTTTTTTTTTTTTTTTTTTTTTGTTTTTTTTTTTAGGGGTATCAGATTAAATGTGGCTTAAAACAAGCTATCAAAACAACATGCACACCAGGTTTTGTAAAAAGCTGTTTATATTTTTCCTTCCTATTTATAATTATGTGCTAGCTTTGTTTTTTTTTTTTTTGTTTTTTTTGCCTAGGATCACAAATAAAATGATTAAAACTTTGTGGTTATAATATTAAACAAGGAAAACTGTTAAAGGGATGGAAATACTCTGATAAGGCGTGTTGCAGTCATTGTACAAAAATAACATGTCATTGAAGATCCTATTTTTTTTCTTGCATAAATTAGCAATGTTTAGCGAAAAACTTTGCTTAATATGCATAAATGTTTGTTTTCGCTGCCTTTTATGATATTTGTCAAACATAAACTAGCAGAAAATAAATATTCTAAATAACATCAAGCTCTGCTGGCGCCAGTTAGGAGGTTTAATGCCCAGCTGTTCAAAAAAGTGATGCAAATGTGACAAAAATAAGGGATAGATTTCCATGCAGATAGCTGAATGTTGTCAGGCAATGCATGATTCAGTCTGCATATTCTGGCATCAGCCCAGAGTGATGGGATTTGGCTTTTTATGAAGTCTGGTCCTACAAACTGCAGCTAATGTCACTTATGTTTCCTGTATGTCCCTACTAAGTTGCATAAGTATGAATTGAGGAAAATCATAGAGGGACACGCAAGTTTACCTATTGGGCAAGTCCTATATTTTTCCCCATTGTAGTTTTTAAATGTTCTGGTTTCAGTCCAAGTACCTGAAGCAACAAGGCATGATATGGATGGGAAGCTACAAAATGGCAGGGGTTGGGATTGTGGGGGAGGAAGATGGGGATCAATATCGGATGATGGCAATGGAAGATTGAGAAAAAAGTGACAGAAGATGAGAGAATGGTCACATCATTTTAAGGGAGGGATATAAAAAGGATAAGAGGAAGAAACAGAAATCAAATCAAAGGGTTGGAGAAGAGGCAGGGATGAGACAAAGAAAGAAAATCTTTACATAAATTACTGTTGAGGTTCAGGAGACAATGGTGTATTGTGAAGGCATGAGAGTGTGTTTCCCCACACACACAGACATAAATGCATGCTGGGTCATTGTCAGTGTTCATGCCAGTTTATAGAAAAGCAACAATAGCCCCTCCCCAGGTCAGGCCGCAGCAAGCTCACTGTGGTTGTGTGTTTTGTCCACATCAAAGATAGGGTGTAAAGTTGGACCAAATGTCTGGATCTGGGGTTTTTACTCATAATGGTTCTTCAGCCCTGGAAGCTGCATAATGGGTTTAGCCTGGGAGGACAGTACAATGGTATTAGAGACACTAATGGCATTAGTTTGTTCAGTCTGAGCTGAGCTCAGCCTTCTCTACCAAAGGCTATGACACTTTTTGCAGGCTGATGTATCAGTCCCCTATGAGTCGACAGAAACCGAAAAGCTTTCTATGTATGGGTCACTACAAGCAAAAAAATAAATAAAAGCTTGAGACCCTTTGCTGATTGTCTGCTCGCTATACAAATCAACTTTAAAGGAGAGTAACAACAGCAAAGAGATCTCAATTCACTGAATATTAGCTGCAGTTTGGGCATTTGGAATAAATTATCAAGAAATGTCATCTTTGCAAGAGTAACATTTCCAGTATATAATGGTGCATTTTAATCAATTAAAATGTATTTGAAAGGATGAAAAGTCATTGAAGCCCAGGTTGTCTTCATTGTTGGCTCTGGAGTCTCTAATGTTGCTCTTGACTGTACCTTATAAATCCTGCTGGTTCGGTGAGGCCAACCTAGCCCAGTGATGCCATGATCAGTAACAAAAATCTTGAATCATTTGGACAGGTGCAAACTTTTGCTTATAAAAAAGTACCATCTATATGAAGATCGTCAGCAGAGGAGACCAATTTTGTACAAATTCGTTGGACCCATTAGAAAAACGGCAGCGAATGGCATCACTTCTCAACTCACCACTGACTGTGGAAATGTCACACTATGCCATAAAAAGTTACACTATTATGATTGTGTGTAATGTATCTATGTGATAAATCTATTCTGCTTTTTCATTTGAGTTTATATAATGAATTTACTTCCCAGTGATGAACTTCTTCAGATGTAGTTTCAACTCCTTACAATCGAGTTTAGTCAATTTCACGTTATAAATACATTAAATTCAACCCAATACTAATAAAACTACAATTAGTGAAAGTTACCTAAATAATCTCGGCCAATTCCATTTAATTTTTAATCAATATAATCATTATCCTTAGACAAGGACGGGGTGATAGTGGTAAACAGCAACTTCTTTGTAACAGAAAGAAAAACAGGAGAAACAAATTTAACTAGTTATACATAAAACAAACTATTTCATAAGAGGTTTCATTTCCAATCTCTTAAAGTTTATTTTCAAGTACAATATAACAACTTTACTAACACCATGGGGCTCTTTTAATTTAACCATGTTCACAGTCCAACACATAATTAAAAGTATTGCACTTTTTTACATTTAAAATATATTTGTTTGCTGGGGACATAAGCTCAGAAATGTCAGTCATTCGTTCTCAAGATTCGTGAGGCTCTGAAAAAACTGTTAGCTTTTCCTTTTCTGAAACCCAACTGCTTCTAAAGGTTTTGAATATGTGGCGATTATTTGAGCAAAAAATTTAAGTGGTTAATTAATTCAGAGGAAAAAAAGGTTTATAATTCATTTTTTTCAAGCCAATGTGTCTATATTGTAAGCGCTCATGTTCAGCATAAATGGTGTTTAATGCGACTGCAGGGGTCTCATTGTGGCTTTCTGGAGTACTTTAGGATAAGTGACTGTAAAGGTGCAGAATGTTTTCAATTAACGACCTCTGATTTCAACATGCAGTGCCTTGCAAAGGACAGCACTGAGATGGTAAAGGGTAAAGAATAAAACTCAGCCACTTGCTCTGTTTCAATGAATAAATCCCTGGGTGTGTCTTTAAAAAATGTAGAGTATTTACAGTCATGCATAAAAGTGATTCCCAGTGTGCTGTCTAAAGTGTCCGTAGCTTTGGCTGCTTTGTTCCTGATGACTGATGTTACTGAGAAGGAGACCGTTTTCGAAGCAGTTACTTGTGGCAGATCCTTCAGCACACAGCAGGCATGGCTGCTGTTTTACTTCAGGCAGAAGCTGCACTTTATACTGTAAAAGAAGGGCATTACATGACTTTGCAAAGACAATACATGACTGACAATGTTTGTTTAAATAAGCCAGCTAATCCGTGTTATTTAATGGTTACCAATGGCAACCGCAAAGAGTTGTCAGAGTGTGAAACAGCCCACACTTTAACACAGGCACACTAGATGTGTTGGTAAGTAAGTTGGAGAGTTGGATAAATATGTTTAATACCCACAGTAGTGGTGTGACAATTAAAAGGAACTAATATGAAAGGCAGTGGAGTCTGATATTTACTGTTCATGTTGACTATAATATCTCACATTTATGGATAAATTCACGGAATTATTTTGATACTAAAATGTTGCTTCAGGTAGAGAGTTCAGGAAGTTTCAGTTATTTTTAACATCTTTGGGTGAAATTGCCGGTTGGAACACTTTAATTGATTAAAAGCAAACAAAAATTGGAATGAAATTTAATGAAAATCCAGAACAACAGCGCACTCTTTTGATGTGGGCAAAAAATTGTCTGTTTTCTAATCTACCTATAAAAGCATGGGTAAACTGACCATTTTTCGCTCATATTAAATATATCATATGAATATACATGTAGTTCATAAATATCTATAGAATTAATGGTTATCCATATTCATTTGTATTTCTTTATAAACAGTCACCCAGCTACCCGTCCTAATATTTTTTTCTACCTTAGCGTTGTGCGAGTGTGCGATCCTTTGCTTAGCACCTACGATTAACGGGGACTGCTTGGATCCACTGGGTCGGTCTCTCCAAAATTTCACTCAGCTCTTAGTTCCAGAGCAAAACTCTAGGAAGTTTTATTGATTTAAGTCAGTCATCATCATGGGCCAGAAAATGATGGCAATCCCTACAATAACTTAGTAAATGAATAAAAGTTATCCCATTTTTAACTCGTTCCAGTGCTTCCATCATGCACCATTACACACTGTTTCGCAATGGTATTTTATTTTTCCAAAACTCAGTGGGAATACGTCATACCTTTTTACAATTATAGTGTGTTGATCTATCATATGAGTCACCTTGTTGATCATCTTATAGAGATGTGAGGGTAAGGAAACATTTTAATATTGCATTCACCTTAATTTATTATTTCAACTGCTTATGAACCTGTCTTCTTTATGTGTCAGGTCCTTTTGTATAATTACTGCTCATCAGTAAAAACATGTCACACTTATTTCGGATCTGACTTATGTTTGACTTGATAAAATCAATTGAAAGTTAAAGTTTTATATAAAGTGATATAAAATTTCTGAAATCAGTTCTGATTCAATTTGGCTTCAGTTCTTCACCACACCATCTGTGTCGCCATTTCCCCCTCCTCCTTCGTGTTTACCCCATTAGAGATGGTTCCGATATGGTGTAAGGGGCAGATATTTTAACACCAAGTTTGTTTTTTATAGATCACAACAACTGCCTGGAAAGTGGCGTACGTAAGCCCCCATTTTTTGCTTGCAGAAGCTTTAGAAATGAGACCCCAGATGAGTTTGTTCTGGCATTTGATAAGGATGCCTCCCAGTCTCCCCCCACATCCCACAGAGGGGGAAACATTGATATTCAGAAACATAGAAAAAAATGACAATATTGTAGAATTATCAGATGCTTGTATGTAACACTTATCGAACGTAAGCTCCTAATTGAGTATTACTTGCTGCTAATTTCTCTTTTTAAGATTGTGCCCTCATAGTGTTTTTTTTTATGTATATTTAGTCGCTTTATATGCCGTTTTACTTTACAGTCCTTTTAATAGTTGGTGTACAAATTAGCCAGGGATGTTGTGCTACGTATTATGTGTCCCCATTGAGTTAGTTGTTGTTGTTTAAGGACAATTTTCATTTAAAGCTCATTTAATTCAGGTTCTGTACAAGTTTGCTTAGCCAAAGCGGCGCTGAAGTGACAGGTAATGCAGCTGGTTGGAGCTTTTTATTCCCAAGAGAGCCATGATCAGTATCGATGGGGGAGCAGTTCCTCCTTCTAATGGTGGCACATCCCTGTAGTGCATTTTGTTGTTTTTACTTAGCTGTGAGGATGAAAGGGATATTTGGTCTGCAATGGGGAGATGGTTTAAAGCCTTACACTGATGGTGTTAATATGAGAAAGGTACTTCTTTGCTCTTAAGCTTTTCAGCCCCAAATTTGTTGTAGCAAAAAAATCCTCTAGTCTTTCTGGAATCTTTTGGCTCTATGTAAGATTTCTTTTTAAATTATTTATACACACACACACACACACACACACACACACACACACACACACACATATATATA
>JAUZNJ010030903.1:0-12500 GCA_034780135.1 Jordanella pulchra | reverse complement strand
TTGTAGAATTGCTCCAGCTCAGCCGGGCTTGATGCAAAGCACTTGTTGACATTAGCTTTAAAGTCTCTCCATATATTTTTTATTTGATACCAATCTGCACTTTTAACCTTGCCATTCCAACATAACTTTATGCTTGTCTAAACAGTTCTATTCCTCTGGTGGGATGTTTTAAAGATTCTGTATTGCTGGTGGCTAAGACCCAACCTCAACAGTTTTTTGTTTTATTTTTTCTTAGATTTGCCTTGCTCTTGGTTCAATCTTTCTCCACATCAGTTCTGAGTATCTTGCATGCCCACGCTGGGAAAAAAAGTATTACCACACTTTCATCCTAACAGCACATTTTTTAAATCCCGAGAAGGATGGGTTCTATATGATGTGTAGTGATAAAAGCCGTATTTTTGGTCTCTTGACTATGTGAAGCACCTTTTTTTAAATGTTTTGTGTTTCTAGTAGAATTCAGGCAATAAGACAGAAGTTCAAATACAAAGTATAAAACCTAAAGGAATTTAAAAATCCTTCTGAAAAGTGCTGTATAATAGCTTTGAAAAGTTTTGATTTTAGCTCAGAATAAAAATGTGTGCATGTCTTGAACTCCTTTATTTAATAGAGTTGGTGTTTAACTTGTTTGGCCAAACTGGTCCTGATCACAGGGGTTTTCTTGTACTTATTATTTTACCAGCAGTCCTCAGTGTTTTTGGAAGAGTTTTGTATCAGAGGCTTAATGTTGAGGCCTTTCTAATGAACTTTAAGCCAGTCCTCTGCTGTGAAACAGCATGGTACAACATCTGTCAAAACACAAACTGTTATACACTTACATGCATTAGGTGCACAAAAGCACACAATGACACAGAGTAGGAGGATCTTTTTCCATTGCAGCTAATGAATGCCATCCGTTTTGTTTAAAACTTTTGATTTTGAAGATCCCATAATATTTGCCTCCTGACTTGCACTGCTCCCTTCTTACATAGTCATTTTTTTCCTCCTTAAACCTTTGACATAACCTGGAACCCTTTCCTAAAAACCTTTTTACAGTTTGTTGCTCTATTGCCTTTATTACTTGAACCAAAGTTTATTCGTGGTTCTTTAAACATGCAAGACTGAGTATTGCTGAACTGACTGCTCTAAGTGTTAGATGAAAGACTGATAAGTGACAGACATCCTCAGAGTGAACGGCCTTCCCATTCATTATTCCCATGGGTCAATCCCACTGACAATCCCAGCAGTATTCTAGTTAAAAAGGGGTCAGCAATCTGCTTCCCAGTGGATACCGGCCTGCTTCCGTTCCCCACTTCCACTGTCCTGGTTCAGCCAACATATTAATAGCATCTACCTACTCCAGTGTCTGACAGTTCATGTGTGTTGGATGCTATTAAGAGCCGTTGGATATTTGATTTGCATTACTATTGACGATACATGCCTGAGTAAATTCTCAGTCATCAAGGTCAGGGCCACGACAAAACTAGCTTACACTGGAGGCAAGCTGACTTTTGCTTTGATTTGTTGAATACATTTTAACATCTATCCAGGAGTCTTTGTCAATTTTGTCGACTTGCATTAGTGGAATCTGTAGTTGGAGCAAACATTTCATGTTTTAAGCAGCATGGAGGTCCATCCTCAGAAGCACATGTCAATCAGCTATAAATCAAATACCCGCCCATTATTCTCCTGGGTTGTTGAAATCTTGGATGACCAAAATCGTCATATTCAGGACAGACAAGATGATGTCGGGTGAAGGAATACATCCTTACCAAAGGGAAAAGCCATTACTGAACACTGGAGGAGGGTTGTGGTTCCAGCTTCCCAGCATCTACAATTTGGTCCGTGAACTCATCCCAAAGAAATTACACAAGTACACCCTACATAATTAAAATGGTTAAACATATAACCCATACACAGTAAAAGATTGTTGTTGACAATACAGCTTGGAAATTACTATTTAACAGGATAATTTAACATTTATAGAAATTAGGAAGGTTGACAGAAGCAGACAAGTCATAAAAGTCTCAACACCGAGATTGGTACAGATTGAAATAGAGTTAATGTTAGCTTGTTTAAATGTCAGTAAACTGTAGATAATGCAGAAAATGCAACTACAAGAGTATTACAGAAAGTTTAATGTTTTCCCACAAAGTTTCTCTCTTTTATCCTCTTGAAAAGTCAAATTCTGTCCTGATTGTGCCATTTTTGATTTGGAAATATTGGTATTATTTGTCTTATTTGTCTATGTTGCAATATGTTTTACTAGCAATGTCTGACATGTTGTAGAAGTTTATATATTTAAATATTAACAATTTGCTAATGGCCCATGTATGGCTCTGTCCTGATCTGAGTGCAAATGATTGCTGGCTTTTAAGCATTCAGCACAGGAGATAGACACCAGGCACCTGCCTCCAACCAACCTTGTGAGGATTAAGCAACTAAAGAGATTAATTCTCGCTGTATGTTTAATCTGACACTGGTATCTAACTAATCTAATTCCTTGTTTTGATAGTTAGTGCAAGAAGCAGTACTCTTAGAACACTAGATAATGCTATTTAAAAGCAAACCTCCTAATTGTGTAAATTTCATGATGTAACTTTAAAATATTTTCCCACAACAACCAAAAATCAACTCCTTAAGGAGACGCCTTTCTTCTTCTACATGTGTAGATGCAATATGGGTATCGGCAAGCGACCCAGAGCTGTGGCTTCTCACAGAAACGCACTCATTTTCCTAAAGGCAAGAATCTTTACACCAAAGTTCACATAAAAATAAGAGTTAAAATGCAAAATAAGCTCTAATACGCACACATCCTCCAGCTTTCTCACTATATTATGTATTTGACCTCTAATATGCAAATTCTCTGGATGCCGTGGGTGTTTACCAGATATATGCACACACACACACATACACACACAAAACACTTTATAAGCACTTCTGCAAAGCAACTAATGGCACATCCTAATCAGGCAAAGTGATGGTACTCAGCATAAAAGCTGCAGTTAAAATGTGTGTGCACTTCACTAAAATAAGGACAACTGTAGATACAATAAAGTGAACATCTGACCCACTTCACACATCAAAGCAAAACCATATACATGCATTGACTGCTGACTGATGTATTTCAGAAATTGAGATGAACAACATTCAAAAGCTACAAGAAGAAACTTAAAATCTATAGAGAAGGGAAAATTTACGGAAAGTATTTTTTTCGGTGTTGCACTTGGAAACGTACACCTCTTCTTTAAGGAGGATAACGGAGCCTTTGGCAATCTATTTATTTATTTCATGCATCTTAACTTGTTAAACATGCATTAAGTTTACTACAGTTAAGAATTGTTTGGATGGGGGCGTGCAGGTGGCACAGTGGTTAGTGTGCACGACCCATGTATGGAGGCCTTAGTCCTCGACGCGGGCGACCCAGGTTCGAATCCGGCTTGTGGTCCTTTCCCGCATGTCTCATACCCCCTTTCCTGTCAGCCTACTGTCAGGAAAACAAGCCACTAGTGCCGTAAAAAGCTAAAAAAAAAAAAAAAAAGAATTGTTTGGATAGAAATGGAGGTACCTGAACAAATGTAAACTAGCTTTAATTTTCTAGAAGCGACTTTATAAATCTCTCTAACATTTCAATTGAAGTAAATTTTTGTAGTGCAAAAATGTACACTCTATCCTATTAATACTCATAAATCATACTGAATTATTAAATGGACGATTATGTAGCTTTAACACCTTAAGCACATATCCCAAGTATAAAACTTAATAGTTTTGTCTTTAAGGTACTGCCTGATCCTACATTCTCGCGAGAAAAGGTCAGCACATATTTATAGGGGCAAAACAAAAACCAGAGTAACATCCTTGATTTGAACTCTTTTCAAAATAGCTTTGCTTAAATTCACACTTCTGTCTCTTGCTTCAGAAAAAGGAAGACTTATAGGAAGACTGAAATGGCTTTCATTCATATAGGAAAGGCACAAGGGGACCAATTATGGAGAACCTACCATGACCAACTGCTGAGATGTTGATGACAAACCAAACCAAAGCTGATTCAATCCAGATGGCCTGAATGAGATGGGTGTTCTTGGAGAAGAAAGATCGGTGATAGAAGTTAGCTTAGCACAATTGAGCTGACCTGGACTAGATAATCACACCAATTCTTTTTAATGTTTCCTCCTTAAATGTTTGGTTGGATTATGTACAGCTGCAGTCAGACACACAAGTCTTTAGCAACAACTAGACAGGTACTACTGGTGAACTTCCTTCCATTCAGAAAATAAAAGGGAGTCATACCCTCATCCTGTGAGGAATATTTGGTTTAAAATTAGAAGCACTAATTGGAGATTAGACTATGAGCAGCACCATTACTTGTTTGATAAAGATTGAGACTTAATGCAGCCTGATGGAAAGACTTTTCTGTCCTACGAGTTACACTTCCCCTGCTGCTTTGCTGTACATCGATGTGACATGCTTTGCTCTCCTCCCAAATGCAATTTAATTTTGTACATCTGGAGGATTAAATTAGACCCCTGAGATAAAATATGTGATTTTGTTTCATTGTATATTTTGATTAATAGGAAATGGCATCTGTTACTTTTTTTTAAACAAAAATCCTTTAGGTGATCGGACCTTGAGCTAAGGAGTAATTTATCATTACAAGTTTAAATAGCTTGTCATTACCGCTATTGAACATGCTACATTACCTCCTGCTTTTTTTTTTTTATCGAAGAAGAAGCAATGTTACCCGTGTTTGTGGGCTAATTTTAAATTGGCTGAGTCAAAGTTTGCATATTGGCTTAGTCACTATATTTTAAAATGTAGTTTGCATGGAATCAGCACAATGAACTGGGAATTAGGGGGATCCAAGGAAAGATTTAACAAATTTTTAATTTTAATGCACTGGGGAAACTAAAGTTGTTCGTTTCTTTTTTGTTTTGTTTTTTGTTTCTTTTTGCATTTGGCACTCTTCCAAAATGAGTAGGAATATTACTAGCTAATTACCAACTTTGTAAAATACATAAAGAGATTAAAGCAAATAAAATGAATATGCTATAAATCACAGTGAAAGAAATCTGAATTAAGAGACCCTCAAACAGGGTACATATTTACATATTTTTTCGCTAATAAAGCACACAAATGTATCATAGATGGTTAAATGATTCTTTGATAACGTACATCGTTTACAAGGAGTCATGAGCAAGTTTACGATTTTATTTTTTGTTTTCTTGGAATGATTGTCCTTTTAATGGAAAAAAATGTCTTCCAGGAAATCTGAATCTGGTTCAATATATCCTACAAGCTCAACAGCTTGAAAAAGTGTTCGCTGTCACCACAAACAGACAAAAATGTTGTAAAAATCAGCATAACATTTATAGAAACTATACAACTTTAAAACTACAAAAAGAACATTTTTAGTTCGTTTTTGCATATTGCAAATCTTCGAACTGGACAATTGGAGACAAAACTGTAATATTGTAGTGAGACCAGGACAGACTTAACCTCCCTTCATTAGATTCTTTTAAGCACAGGATGTAATTTTGAAAAACACATCTTTAGTTTCTCCAAAAATATTGTTTTTTGTTGTTTTTTTTTTTTTAATGAAAAGATTTCATGACTAAATTTTCCATGTGATCTGGATGTATCACCCCCCATTAGCTATGCAATATCGCAGCATAAAAAAGAAGAAAAAAACAACACCAGTTTCTTTCACTTTTCCTCCTTCCATTTTATGGACACCTTCTCTCCTCTTTAGTTCTGTTTTGTCTCCATCAGTTTCTGTCCGCTAATACTTATAAACTTGATAGCCTTTTGCGGAATTTGCACTTCAAGGCCTCACCATTTGGTTCTCAAAGTTCTCATTTATGATGATCTTGGCAGCACCTGCATCAATCCAGCTATTTTTATTCCTCTTAAGAACTCTGCTTCTTTTCCAACTATCAAAGCTGTGTTGGTGCAGAGACACAGCAGGGTCATAGCAACGCTGCAGGGGTCTTATCTCATACACTGTACACAAATTAAATATAAACCGGAAATGGAGATATACTTGCATCCTGTAACACACACATTTCTGCAGGGTATCTGCTTACACAAAGCATAGCAGGTGTAGCGAGTGGGTGTGTGTTTTATGCTCTGATAAATCCCACAGCGACTATGATTAGTCTGCTGTTTTCTTTCCCCTATTCTCATTTCCCATTTGGTTTCTCTCCACACACATAACTCATTGAAATTGTTGGAATACTTGACTGAGCTTTTGTCTTGTGTTGCTTATAAACACAGAGGAGCTCTCATTTGAGTGTGGTGAAGATGATGGAAGCTGAACGAGTGAATTAAAGTAAGATTGCATTAGCCAGATGTTCTGGAGAAACTTCTAAAGCACTAACAAGAAAAAATCTGGTGTTGGGAGCAAATTAGGGCCAGTAAATAATACTTTATACCTACTTTATATAAAACTTTCTTTCTTGTGTTGGTTTTCTTATGGCTGAATCAAACAGTTGCCAGCTAAGATGCGGTTATAAGTCAAAGCTGCTCTAAGTATTTGAAAATTTGTTGGGATTTGCTAAGTAAATTGCATTTTTGTCTTAATTGGTTTGCTGATTAAAAAAAAAAGGCAAATATACCCTCATCTGAAGCTTGCAGTTAGTCTATGAGGGTCTGTTGATAAATTTGTGCTATCAGATTTTTGAATATCTTTTTAAACATATGCCTTTAAGCCTTTAAATCAAGACAATCTGCTTAATATATTCAAGGTTCAAAGGTCAGCTGACTACATTTCTTCATGCATTTTTGTAATATGGCATTTGTGAACATTCACAGTCCTACTCGTATGCAAAGGTTAAGAGTTTAAAAAAACTATCATAAAGGATATAAATGTAATCTAAACAACAAATATGCAAACGAATTAAAATGTTTATTCAGAAGGGACAGAATCATTCACTGGCATTGTTATGCTTTTGTGTTTTAATGGAAAGTAAAACTGAGAAAGCTAGAACATAAACTGTTTATATTAAAGGTACTTAAACCTAAATTATTAATGAGCCTCGGGTTCTAATTCTCCATCGAACCACTAACTGTTTGAAAATCAATTAAAAGTAACTCAAGAAAATGGGAATATCTAAGATACAAGATTTTCTAGGATATGTGCTTATAGATGAACTCATATGATAAATTAAAGTAGCTTGATAACATTTGTTTTTTTATATAGATCCAACTCTACAGCTCTTAACTATATATTTGGTGTAAGCAAAGAAAAAATAAAATAAAATCAAGTTCAATTCTTAAGGTTTGTGTTTCATTAATTTACTTAATCATATCTTTATTAAAATCATTTATTTTCATAAAGGTTAATGCAAATTCTTATCCTTTTGTAGCACTTCTTGTATTAAACTGGAATGAAAACAACCAATCTAAATCTTCATCTTGGACTGTTTAGTATAATGTGGGAGTTAATTTTTTTTATTATTATTTCTTAGGTTCCCTGATACTTTCTGGAAACATTTGGCATAGTGGTTGTCAATAATAATGTTTTTTTGGAATCCTAAATGATTTCTGTTCCATCTAAACTTTGTTGGTAGGATTAGCATCATCTTACATAGATAATCATAAAAATATGAAAAGAACAGGATTCAAAAATACAGAATCAAGCTTTAAATGTCTTTTACTTGTTTGAAATGCTTCAGTAAGAAAGACCTGGCAGATCCACTTCTTCAGTCACTGATCCAGATTCAAAAACTAGTTATAGTTAATAATCATTACTTGAGTGTACATCAAACTAATTTGACCAAATTTCGATACTTTTATTAACCTTAAAAAACACCTTACTGACATACATCCTCATATGCATGAAAATAGAAACTGATGAAGTTGAAGTAATTAAAATTTTAGATGTTTTCAAGCAGAGTTGGACTGTTTGTAGCCCAGTACCCGCAGCCCATATTTTATGTTTTATTTCTTTATCTTTGTTGGGGATTCTTTACTAATATTCTTCTAAAAACCTGATGTTTTACATAGTTTGTTAAATTGACACAAATTGGTATGAAATAAAAAAGAATATTTGCCTTTTTTCAGACTAAAGCTGTAATTTGCTTTGACATAAGAATAAACATATAAAGTTTAATCCGACCTTCTCTAAAGTCTACTTGTTCTACTATATAAATGTAGGAATAATACAAGAGATTATGTTAAATCAGAGGTAAAATGAAGTCATATGCTATATTATTCAAATAGCCAGTGATCAAAATTATTAATAGAAAGAGTAAAATATTAAATGCTAAGAAAATAGCATGTTTTATGGTGACACTTACTTTTAGTAATCTATAAGCGCTTGAAAATATTCAAGTAGAAAGAGAAGTGAACTGATGCTTGATGGTATTCTAAAATTAAAGTACAATGGAGCAAATGAAGCACAGAAATTGCAAAAAAGTTTTCTTTAATGCAACTGCATCCGTTCTTAACTTGATATGCCTAACACGTGTTTTTTGTAGCCTTTTAACTTCTGAACTGAAACCACAACTAGAAACCTTCCATAGTATTTCCACGCTTTACAAACCGCAGGTCTGCTTTTGTCTCGATTTATCTTGTCTTCCATACATTTAATATCTTATGTCTTGCCTTTAAATTGTGATAAACATTCAGGTTTCAATCCCCTCCTATCTTTTTATCGCCCAAGTGACACTTCAAAGGGAAACCAGAAGGTTATTACTCCAGGCTCAGAAATGGTGGCTCAGTGTTTTTCTTACTTTCCTCCACTGGTGAGGCAGTTAAGGGTGAAAAATGTCGAGCTTGCCCTCTGGCGTTCTCAGATCTTTTTGATCATCCAGATGAGGAACACTGCTACCTGACACCCAGGCAGGCTGAAGCAGGGCTTGAGACCAAAGGTGGACTGTCTGCTTGCTGACGTTTTCCTCCATAAACACAGAGAGACGAAGAAAATCTTAAATAGGATTTGATTCTACCAACATTTGACAGCACAGACTGCAGACCTTCACTGCTGCAATCATCCTATTTATCTCTCACTATGTAAAGTTATATTTCATATCCAAAATGTGTGGAAGTTTCTATACATCTTGTTTCCTTATTCTTTGTGTTATTTTCTACACAGTTAAATGATTTAGTGCTTTTTTTTAAGATATGCAGGTAAGGATCTCTGTGATAAAGCATGATAAAGTCAGATTTGCACTGCACGGTTCCAGTAATTTCATGATCTAAAGCTTGTTAGAGGAAAGGCATGGAAAGGTGTGTCGTACAGCGTCATGGCCTTTAATGTGGACGCCATGGTCTGGGGTGTGACGAATGAGCTCAGAGAAGAGCTAATCACTGGAAACTGGAGCATTTCATTTAGTGACCAATCAAAGCCATCAATGAAGAAGCAATTAACCACAAACTAGCTGCACCATGGAGTGCAGGGACACTTGTGTGTGAGCCATACACAGATGGGGAATGTGTGTTTGGTAAATGAGGTTAAAAGCCATATTTAGAAAGCAAGACGTCGAATAAATGACTCCTAACTGTGAGTGATGGATAAAAAGCATTAGTGGTTGCTGAGATGTGTTCATACATCCTGAGTTATTCGTTCTCCAATTAGTTTTGTAATTGGCGTTGTTGTTTTTAACCTAATTAAACAAGAACATAAAATTTTTATTATGTGGTCATTTGATTAAGTTGAATACTGATTTCACTAAGGAAATCTTACACAATGGTAAGAATAAATACCTTTTTCATATACTAGTCTGTTATTCACGTTTACAAAATGTTGCTGTTGTCTATTAACCTGAACCTCTCCAGGGACTACAGGTGGAAATTAGCAGTTATGCTACAACCTGGCAGCCTGCAGCTTTCCCGGATTTACAAACGTCAGTGAAACATTGTGTACTCTCTCTGTGAAAGCAACAGCTTTGTGGTGAACTTTTGAAGGATATCTAACCCAGATTATAGTTTATCATTGTGATGTCCCTCAAGCCCCAATGCCATTCTAACAATGTGTTTAGATTTAAATTTGTAATATTACAAGTGTAATAATATTATAGTACTCCTTGTATTTGATTGCTTTTTTAGATATTTAATTTATTTTTAGCTAAGTATTTTTAGCAGTTTATTGCTAAATATACCTGTGTAAAGTAACACAAATGTATTGATCCGGTTAATGTAGGCAGCCTGCAGTCTGCTGCTTACAGTCATGATACTCAGTGTCCAGCCAGCAGTTTTAAAGCAGTATTGCTATTATAAGAACAATAGGTGCTACTATGTAGTTTAAAACCATTGACCTTCACTGTCTTCTTGTTCCAAGAAATATTTCCAAACAAACAAGTTTGTCTGTTCTGTGAGCAAAGGAGTAGGCGTCATCTTTCAGCCAGCTGACCGGCAGTGTAAAAGAACAGGTTGTCTTTTTACACAGCAAGACAGAACCATTACTTGAGACTTTCTCTGAATAAAGGATTTAAAACCATAAATAAACGATTAACCATAAAATTATTTTTTTTCTCAAAGTTTATATTTCCAAGGGAAACTAGATGAGCACGAGCATTTATACTTTTAGTTTTCTCGAAGTACTGTACAATAACCTTGTGTAGAAATACCACTGTTTTTTTTATACATGCGTTTCAAATAAATACTTAAGATAATATTAAATTGCTTTCATCTTAAAAGAAAAACAGAAGTTATTCCTTTGGCTTCATTAATATATAATCAGTTATTTTTTAATTTACATTTAATTTTCTATTAGCATAAATGTTTCAGTACAAATATAAAATACCTGCTAAATGTAGATATGGCTTTCATTTTTTGATTTTACCCAATATTTCCTAATGACAATATTCTCCCAGTCTGCTGATTACCAACTACAAGCTGGTCACTTAGTCAGGCTGTCTGCTCTGCTTGAGCCTTCAGCTGCTTCACACATCCACTGCTTTTTACTTGCCATGTTTTTAAAAACTGTTACCTTGAGGGTGAACAGTGATGTTCCTTAGTTTTTCTAGATTGTTCTAGCCTTTATTCAGGTTGCTGACCAGCTGTGCAACAGGGGAAGACTTTGATCAGACTTGAAGCGACTTTCTCAAAATTTCCTTTAATAGATCTTATCCACATCTCAAAGGAAAATAACAGTTTTGCAGCCACAATGTTTTAAAACCTTGATATTGTACCAGAATACTATGGATTTTAGTTTTAATCACCATTAATCTCAAGAGTGCCTGTGGAGGTTCCCTTTATATTTAGCTGTAGTCCAATTTAACTAAGTGCTTAAGCTTTTTTTAGTTTCATAAAAGTTTGGAAAGAAAAATTTGTGAAGTAAAACATCTAGTGGTTCGTTAGTCATACAGCCCTCAGTGTGGAGGATATAGCTTTTTACTCATTATATGCACTAAAGAAATCTGTTTAAGATCAATTCATGACTTTATTAAAAATCTGAAAGCAGAGATCTGCAGAAGCTTTCTGGAGCTCAACAATGATACAGTTCATGAGATCAATTAAATTAGAATAGACAAGGTTTAATAGCTAAAAGGTCAAATGGCTGATATCAGAATTTATAAAGATTCTTTTCTCATCTGATTTTAGTACGTCGGAAATCCTGAAATGAACTAGATTAATGACTAATATCCTGCACTACTTCTCTAGATGGCTTCTCACTAATCTCTCACTCATCTCACTATTGATTCCCTTTGCTCCTTTTTGTTCCCTTGCTCTTTTTACACATCTTCTTTTTTTCTTTGAGTCTAACATATTTTGGTCTTCTTTCTGTCAACTTAACTTTGAGTCATTCATTCATGCTGGTATGTTTTTCCTTTCTCTGTTCTTACATATTTTTTTTCAGTGCTGGGAAGGCTTTTTTCTTTTTTCTCCTCTGTCGCTTGGCCTGTCTGCTTTACTCTTCTCTCTCTCTCTCTCTCCTTGTCCCTGTCTGTCCTCTGTCAGTTCTTGTTGAAATCTTTTTTCTATGCTTAAGACCTCACTGTTGTTTCAGTCTCTAATCTCTTGTTCTCTCATTCTCAGGCTTTGTCCGACCAGTCTGTCCTCAATTCTGTTATAGATCTTGCAATTACTCACTTTGTATTAGTCCTATATACAGTTAGTTTTTCATTCTTTCCTTTTTTTTTGGTCTCAAAGCCTTTGCACTACTCTCACCTCACTCTTTTGTTGTACAGTCAGTTTTGCTGTTCGTCCATTTTCCCTTGGTTTTAAACATGCTAGTCATTTCTCTTCCATAACAGGTAGACAGAAATAAAACTAGACGGCTTGGTAATAAAGTATGGATTTCCACTGCAGGATTTCATTCAAATAAAACAATTTTTAGTAGCCTGTCTAACTGATTGCCAATTTCACATTCTTTATATTTTGGTTTAAGTAGCAAAAATAACCCTTAAAACCCTGAAATATGAAATAATGACAGACAATTCTGATTTTTTTTTTATATAAGAGCTGTCATTGAATTCTATGAAAAATTCTGATAAAAAAACATACATTTTGTATAAGTTAAATTTGATCATTATTTGCATAAATTTTGATACATTAGGCATTTCCGTATAATCTTTTATACA
>JAUZNJ010030902.1:0-14524 GCA_034780135.1 Jordanella pulchra | reverse complement strand
TAAAGGGCGCGCCTCACATTTTGAGAGAAAAAAAAGACTTTTGTATGCGCCTTATGGTCGTGAAAATACGGTAGAAATAACAGCAGATAACAGATGGTAATATCAGAAATATAACATACCGTTACAGATATCCACAGTTCTCTTCAGCTTCTGTTGTTTATCTGATCCTTAGATTAATGAAATGCAGCTGTTTTCCATCTGCTGGACAAAGTTTGTTTTGTTTCCTGTTTCCCTCTTTTTCCCGCGCTGACCGCCCACAAGTAGTGACGCTGCTGCTGACTCATCGGTTCCCTCTGCAGAACCAGCTATTCAGCGGTGCCAAAGGAGCATCGCAGTTCCTGCTCAAGCACAGCCCTTGTTTGATCGAAAAATGCGCAACCCGTGCTGAAACAGGTTCTGGCACCAGAACCGGCACGGAGCTGCTGCAATGGAAAAGCCCTATCTGTGCCATCCAGAGACTCCTGAGCCTGCTGGGGGCATGTCTGCTCCAAGGCCCCTCTGCGGGCGCATGTCTGCTCCAAGGCCCCTCCGTGGCCCCATCCTGCTGAGTGAGTCACCTAGCCTCCTGAGCTGCAGAGGGTGGCCTCCCAGTCTCCTGTGTTCTCTTGTCCTAGAGACATTGCTCCCGCCCTCCAATTATAGCCATGCTTCAATATTAGACATTTAGTCACAGCAAAAAATGTAAGCAACACTCTTTCTCATTCTGACCATTACTTTACTTTTAATACTTCACATTTCTCAATCTTTCATTCACTCCAAATAGTTTTAGTTGAAATAATATCTGCAGAAATAGAAAATACCAAAACCAATGAGCTGAAAAGGAGACATCCCAGATAAATCTTAGAGAAGCCTGAGTGAGCCTCTCAGTTGCTTCGTGCAACAACAAAAGGAACATTGGGCTCTCTTTACAGGGCCTTAGCTAGCTCAAATAATTGGAAGTCACTAATGGTCTGTGGAAAGGCTTACAATGACTTTTATCAGATGGGAGATCAAACTTGAGGGTCTTTGGGCTCATGCCCAGGCAGAAAAAGGTTATGTGGCTCTTATTTGCAACATGGTGTGCCCACATTTATATGATCATTTGTACGGGCATAATTTTTTCAAAACACTTGGAAAGGGAAAAGGAAGCTGAGATTGACAGTGAACAATTGTTCTGCAAAAATGAATGTATTTTGACTCTGTCTTTATTATAAAACTTTCAACTTCTCCAAACTTCAGAGGAGCTGGGCTCTTGGCCCAGAGGTATCATTTACTCCTAATGTATCTCAGTTCTGAATCCAACCACAGAAGAAAGTGCTGTGGGACAAATTAAATTTTATAAATTAACCTCAAGCTAAATTGTACAAGGTGTAAAACCTTACATAAAGGCAAAGAGAGATTATAAATAATATGAAAGTAAAAGCCAAGCTGAAAAGCAAAAAAACTAAAGAAATACAAAACAATACAAGTGTTCCATGGGAGCCTAAGGAAAGGCAAAATGTCTGCTCAAAGGTATCTTGGACAGGTTGCAATTGGTAAGGAAATCAGCCCAGCACAGAGGAACCCCTCTGGCCAACAGTTCGCTACAGCAGCCGGAACTCTTGAGACAAAAGGATTGAGGGAACAGTGCCATCCTCAATTTTGAGCAGAGCACACCCTTCAGTAGACCAGACACATCCTCTGGATTTATAGGCTGCTAGCCAGAAACCCACCATGCCACAACCTGGTGCATGTCACAATGCAAACAATACCACACATGGTATTGTGCCCCATGCACATGCCTATTCCTATTCTTATAAATGACTTCACATATGTACCAGAAAGATTCTAAGCTCTATCTGTTTTGTTAACTTTTTGAGATTCAATTTCAGAAGTTCAGAAAATCTTTTGGTTTTGGATTTCAGAGTTATCAAAAATAATTTGATAATAATTTCTAATTCGCCACAATGTAATTGTTTCCACAGATTAATCTGGGACTACTAATGACTATAAAATCCCTTTGTATTATGTTATATATACAATTCTGTGCTCATCTTAAAAGATGCTTAGTAAGCAGTAAGTTGAGTAAGTTGAGCAGGAATAGTATTGCTTTACAAAAAATGATTCAAGTTATGACTAACACAATTCTTTGTCCAAGGCTTACAAAATTTTCTGGAATAATTTATTTTCTAAATTTAATTATGCATGCATCCCTTAGTCTCAATTGAAATATAGAAACGGAATCTACGCAGGGTTCACACAAGTGTTAAGAGTTTAGTGGTGTTCTGTCATTGGCTTTCATCTGTGAGACAACTCAAGAGGGAGATTGAACAACTGAACTACTTAAATTGAATTAGCTGCAGTACAGCTCTGAGGATGAAAAGAGAACGAGTACTATTTGATGGGATAACACAGCCATAAAGATCCATCCAATTTTATGGCTACATACAACTGAGATGATAACATTGCTATCCTATTCATCCTGTTGACAACAATGCATATAGTGAGTACTTGTGTGCTGTGAGTTTCCTTTTTTCCATCTGTAGCCCACAAATAAACAGCTAATAAACCCATTAATAAATGCCTTTGTCAGATGGCACATGTTGTCATAATAACCCTTATCCTTCTGTTTATTAACCATTCACCAGATATATTAATGTGTATACATATTCTACTTTTATTTATTAAAAATTGATTTGTGTTCTACCTATTTCTGTTTCGTGGCAATTTGGCTTCAGAAAGTTAGAGGTTAACCAGAATTTAATTTCAACAAGGCAGATGGTAAGGGATAAGGGAGGGAGTTTGGATTTAGGCTTACCAAATAAATAGAGCTGGGTATCATCCCCATAACAATAATGATGGATCAGAGCTGAATGGCTTAATTTGGATAAAATGAGTGTGGCCGGAGAGGTAGGGAAAGAAGCAGTGGAGAGAGGTAAGAGTAACGTCAATTGAACATACTCTATTAGGAGGGATAGAGTGAACTGTGTCAAAGGCCGTACTCGGGGCCAGAAGAATAAGGATGAAAAGAAGACCCTATTCTGCTACCATCATAAATTCATTTTTACTTTTTATTACAGCAATCTCAGCACTGTGGCGGGAGTGGAAACTTGGCTAGAACTGTTATAAGTAGATAGGAGTGAAACTGTGGGGGAAGTGTTTATTCAAGCATTTTAGAAATAAAAGGCAAGTTAGAAGTGGGCTGGTGGTTATTGCAGTTGTTAGAATCTGATCCGCGTTTCTTTATTTTAGGAGTGATTACTGTAGTTTTAAGAGGTAAGAGAGGAGTGAAGAATGGCATTCATGGGCTGAAGTAGAACCTGGAGACAAGCTATGTCCAGGGCTGTTGGGTCAAGCGGGCAAGTGGAGGACTTTGATCTACAGATTACGTCAAAGATGTTGGAGATGAATGGAAGCTGAAAATTGGAGAATGACTGAGAGATGGTAGGGATTTCAAAAGAAAAAAAACAAATTATGAGTTCAGACACTTGTCTATTATGTGGATTTGTTCATTAAAAACTGAACTATTGAATTACAGGATTCTTTGGCAGGAAGTGAGGGGACATACATTCAGAGGTTAAAACAAAGTCTTCGAGTTACATTAATTGGAGCCAAATAAACCAGAACAGTAACTGGATTTAGTTTGTTTACTTAAGTCTTTGTATTGTTCTATGTGAGATTTGTAGATTTCTCTTATGAATACAAAGCGTAGTAGATGGCACTTAGACCAGAGCAGCTAATTAAACCCAGAGAATATTAATTTCATTTATGTGGGGAAATTTATAAATTGAATAATCATTAATATAAATATTCCAGGTAGGAAAAAATGTTGTTAGTGAGGATAAGGTTATTAATGTCCAGATGCATACTGAAATCTCCCAGTAATGTTAAATCAGAAAACAGAGCAGAAGGGTAAGTAAGTAAATCAGCCAGTTCATTTCTGCTCGGGGAGGATCAGAAAACTTGCAGGCCAGACATTCTGTAGAGGTTAAGGCTGGGATAAAGACATGCAGCACTTTTAACATCTCGCTGTAAATTATCGCAAGACTGTCTCCCTGGCATGTCTTGCACGTTGAAGAGATATACATAAAGCAAGAAGTTTAGTTGAGAAAAGTCACTAATCCTCCCAATGAGGTCATCTTTGATGAGGTATGGGAGAATGGATGTTGAGAAGACCAAAGTGAACTTTGGTATTGGCTTGCTTTACCTGAGGATTAGCCAGGAGAATTTACTGTAAGGGTGGGGAGAGAAAGACCAGAAGTATTTATGTTCTTGGAGTGGTTGAAATGGAAATTCTGGCGACACACACAGTGAATGTATCTCAAGCATGGCAGGAGCGGGATTTCTGGGCGGAGATGTAGAGTTGTTGGCATTGGCTCAGACAACTGGGAACGGATCCGGTGAAGCTCGGCTGCTGTATACTGAAGAAGACACAATCCGGTTAGAGAAAAAACATCATGAGAATCCCCCAAAAAATGCAGCTGGAAAGCATTCATTTTGAAAGTGTAAATTAGAAAACAGTAAAAAAAAAAAAAAAAAAAAAAGCAGACGGCTTGAAGCAACCTCAGTTATGAATAGCAGCAACAAACATGCCCACGTCCACTCGTGCCATTTTGTTTTTATACACGCTAAAATAGTGTCAAGATCTTAGAGACTCAATTTTAAGTTACATACTGTGAGAAATGTTTTTGATTTTTTAACATCGATTTTTGTGTTACAGATTTGTTTTTGTTTGTTTTTTTACTTAGGAAAGTAAGAAATGAAAAATAAATGAAACAAATGGTGAATTTTGATATTTTACCTGGTTCTTCTTACTTATAGGTATGTTTGTTTGGAATCACATTAATCTTCATTCATTCATTCAGCCCTTCATCTTGTTTTCTCTTCTAACCCCTTTTTTCCTGTTTGCTACCTCCCATTCATCTTCTACTTTTCTCTCATATCCTTCTCAATCTTCTGTCCATTATTCACCTTGTTGCTTCTTTCTTCTTTACGCCCCCTGCATTTCTCACTCATTTTTCATCTTTCATTTATTCTCCGCCTGTTGTCCTCTTTTCCCCTTCTTATTTCTCATTCCCCACGTTCTCTCCCTTACTCTCTTCCTCCACTCTTTCCTTTGTTTTTTCACCTTGCTGTCTTTCTCTATCCTTCTTCTTATTCCTCTCTTACTACAGCCATGCTCCCTTGCTTGCTGGTTGGTACGCTCACTCATTGATAGTCTAGGCGATGTGACCAGCATCCCGAACGCCTGATCATTATTCTACCCGCAAGCAGCTGGAGTCAGGGTGGAGTGTCAATTCACCTCCATCTCTCTCTCTCCTGTGTGAGCAGTGGGATCATGTGGCAACAGGATGACAGCAAAGGATGATGAAAACTACACTGGAGTGCCACTGAGATAACAAAATGGTACAGATATGCAGCGTCAGTAAGTGTGATGTGCAAAGGTTTGAAGTTGAGTTTAGCATTCGTTGAAGGGTCATTTTGGTTTTGTGCAACAATGGAAGTACCTGAGCTGATCGCATTTCAGCATAGGCTCATTTTGTTTCTTGCTGTTTCTTATAACTGGGGATTGTTTTATACAAAATCTAAGCTGATGAAAATAATCTTGACACATGTAATTTGCAAAATCTTCATTGTTTCAACGTCCATAAAGTAGCTTTTCATTAGTTGTTAATGTATATTTCGAATTAAATTATTGTTAATTTCTAAAGTGACTGTCCTTTAAAGCTGAACTAATGGCTGCTGATGGTGAGTTATGTTTGCCTAGTATTGCCTGATTATATACTACTCTCTTACCTCTGCAATTGGTTGAATGATATTTTACAAATAATCTGTAAAATCTGGATAGAATCTGAAAGCCCCAAATTCAGTTAAAACAAGAAGTGAGCATTTAAAGAATTTTTGGTATTGCAGGAACTGACTGGAACTAGAATCAATGTGTGAAGGAGAACAGGGCTGGTACCCAACAGCAACGCACTTGTATTCAAGAACTACTGAAAAAAACCCACTAACCATCACAGAAGCCGGTAGGGTTGGGTGGCTACAATTATTGATCCCAGTGGCCCAGTTTGGATGATTTCGATCACTAATAACCTGATCCAAATCTTTACAGTGCTTGGCAGGACTAAGGCTTGCAGTTAAGTAGTAGTCTTCCCGAGGATCAAATAGAAAGAAGCACTTCAAGCAGCAAAGGTTTCTAGAAGAACTACACGGAGGACCAGATGAGAAGGGTGTGGTGATCCTGGGTGCTCGGGTTGTTTTTGCTCCTGCTTCTCACTCCTCCACCAGGGACCGCCTGGTGGATGATCTCTGGTGGGCGTGACCGGCGACACTGCGATCTTCACACCTGTTGGAGATTGTCTCAGCATCCGCGGAGGTTTAAGAATGGAGTCAGCCAACACATCGGTGCCAGATTGTTAACCAGTATTGGTACTTCAGGCCACCTTAAAGACGTTTATTTATTCCTAGTGAAACTCCTTGTGACCCCCGTTGTGTTTCCTCGTTCACAGACAACACCCACGGGACGCTGAGGTCCAACCGCTCGAAGTTTGAGCTCCTAGCTATACCCGGCGTTCTTCTCCCCACGAAGGCTGCCTACCTCGTTCTGCCCAGGAGTGCTGTTGGTCTGATCAGTCCGCCCTCCGACGCCGTCTGCTGTTTTTGCCCCGAGACGCCAGCTGGCCCCGCAGTGAGATCACACACCCGAAGCCATCCAGAAAGAACCCTGTATCCTTCCCCGCCTTCCAGCCGCCAGCTCTAGTAAGACCGTTGCCACTCGTCCTGTACTCAGCTTCCCACAGTCTTTGAACTAATCGCCCCTTCTCTCCTCCAGCCCGTTTCAGTCGCCGTTTCTCCGGAACACCGTTATCTGTATTAATTACTGAACCTTCATTAAACTTCAATATCTAATTATTGGTTCTCTGTGTTTTTTGCATGTGGGTCAAGAAATTACCGTCCACCATGACAAAGGGAATCTGAAATCCCAGCAAGAGAATTAGTAACAGGAAGAACGCTAACCAGGCAAAGATTTTCAGAGGGACAGAGGGAGGCAGATCTGAAGTTCAGGCTTAGATCATACAAGATTGACAGAAAAATCCAGACAGGGCAGAGACAAGGCAGGCGGTCAATGTCCAGAGGTCAAAATTCACCTGGATTATTTGACAGGGGCAAGGCAGGAAGGCAAAACAAGCAGTGCAAATAGTCTAGTAATAAAAACAGCATTGTATTTTGTGGTTGTTACCCACTGGTAAAGCGAGGAATATATAGTGGTTCTGCTTGATGCAGTAAGTTCTGGTAATTTGAACTGCCACAGGTGTAACCTCTCAGCGTAGGGAGCGGGTAGTGACATCATGGGCTGCACACAGCAGCTCCGGTTTTCATTAGATGGCCTGTCACACTATTGCACATCTGCACTATAGATCAGAAAAATAACTTGCATCATCCTTCTATGTAGCTTAAACTGTAGTATACAAAAATCAGACAATCAGTTATTTCAGGGTGTCAATGACTGTATCCAAAAAAGAAAAAACTGTTTAATGCCTTTCAATATGCAGAGACCTCACAAAAGCTGTACATATGACCTGTAGTTATATGATCTGTGTAAGGCCTATCAAAATGTTTTAATTAACCTAATAATTAAAGAAAGGATGCACTATACAAATGCTTCGTCCCCACTGATGAAAATAAATTCAACTCGGCATGATCATGCTAGGAGCAGGTGGACATACATTTTCAAACTAATTGAGCTGATATGTGACATGCCATGAGAAGCGTAGCAACAGGTCAACAGTGTACAAACTGAGTAAAATAGCAAAAAATTTTCAGTGTTCTAAATTAAGGCTTCCAATGTTTTAGAGAAATACTTATTGTTAAAAGTCTGTGTGTTTTAGAGTAAATTCTCACTCTGTTGCATCTGCAAGGTGCAAATCTGCAGCCTAGTTATAGTGGTCTTGTTTGGCTCAAAGCAGGCTTTCTAAATGTGGATCAGCATATAAGCTATGTGTCTTATTCCCATATGGAAATATGGCTTTATGTAACAACCATTACTACTTTGCTTACAATTTACAAACAGTAACATGTTGTACAGCCTTCATAAAGCGTGTTGCAGTCAAACACTCTTTACGCTTTTAATAAAGAACCTTGATTAATGCCTCAAGGAATGCTTCCATTAATGAAGAACCATCAATCTTAAATGATCTGTTTAACCTACTACTCTCATTCAGTCCTCTATTTTACAAGGCATGTAGGCTATACACACATAGCATACAAACATAAAAAAATAAGCAAAAATCAAATTAGGTACTTACTCTGAAAGGGCAAAAACTGTCCAGCAGAAAATAATACAGGGTGTCTCAACGATAAATTGTCCAATCAGCTTGAAGAATTGTATTAAGTGTCCCTCCCTTTTGCGAACACTATGACACTATGATGGATGCGGGTGCTATCTAACTATGCACCAAACCTCAAAAGTGTTTCAAGTCTAGGTCTATTAGTGTAAACACTTTGCACTTCTTTCTTTCAGCTCAACTGTGCTGGATAATGTAAACCATATGATATAATTAAAAGAAGAAAAAGAAGTAAGCTGTATTCATATTGCTTACCATTTTTCTATAGTACCACAAAAACCTAGCATTTCAACAGGCATCTGCACCCCACCCCACTCCACCCCACACACGCATGCACACACACACACCCCACACACACTGTGTGAGAGCACAAAAGACCAGAGGATACAGACCTCTTTCTCTTTTCGGTAAGCTACCTGAGAGACTCACATTGGAAGATTTACCAACAAACACGGAAAGCCGGGCTAGAGACCCAGATCTACTAAAGGAGGCTAAGTTGTAATGGTTGACATTTTAGAAATGAAATGCTGTAAAACATACAGTTTGCAAAATTTATCTTTGAGTTTTAGATACCCCTAGTTGCTTGCAGAGAGGAACGGAGTGGAGGAGGAGAGCTTCCTTTGGTGTGGAGCATATGGGACAAAGGAACCCCCATCTGCTATGAGCCTGCCATGCTAAAATGTAAACTGCTGGAGAAAACAAACTTTCCAAAACTGACAGAGGACAGAGGTACAAGGTCTGGCATGTTAGCTAAAAACAATATGTCTTTGGTGTCTTTTAATTTTGATTATTTCATGTGTTTACTGTTGAGCAAAGAGAAAGCTAACAAAATGTATCAAACGGTACGCCATGCTAAAGTAATATGTTTTGAGCTGTTATAAAGTTAAAACAAGCCTTATTTTACTAAAGCTTTAAACACCAATATAACGTTTATGTGTTCTGCTATTTACTTTTGATTACCAAATTATGACCGAAAGTCATTTAATGGATTCCTCGTTTTTGGTAACTGCTTGCTCAGTTAGAAGATTAAGAATCAATAAATTAAATGTTATGGATGTCTAATTAAGCAAACTATTTAATAAAACATTATTTGGCCGAATAATGATTTATTCACCTCTTGGATTTGCATTGTGAATTAGTTTGAAAAATCCCAATTGCTCTTGCCAAAAGCTAATTTGATCACATTCAAAATTCTTGAAGATAAACTTTGGTCCTCAAACATTGATACTATTATCCATAAACAGGATAATAATAACATGAACTGTCTGTTTATGACATTATGTCTGTCATGAACAGACAGTATTATCTGTTTCTTTCATCTTCCTTTCAGTGATTACTTCTTTTACTTTGTGAAACTAATTTGTAGGACATTTTAAAAAACAAAAGACATACAAAGAAGATGTGTTTGCCCTCTCTGAGTTTGTCCAAATGTAACAAAAACCTGGATTTTTTTTTGTTTGAATCATGACATTTGTTATTGTTCAAATACCATTTGCCCATTAAAATTAGCTTCTTAATTATTGAACTATTAAACTGAAAATAAGATGTATATATTCTATTACATTTTATATTCTTTTTAATACTAGAAAATGTTACATATATTTCCAAAGTTATACACAAATGTTGGGTATTCAAATACATTCATCCACCTGTGTCAGTACTTTGTAGATTACTTTTTTGTTGGTGCCTCTGAATACCCTAACATTTATAAAGCTAAAACAGCTGCAAATAAATGCACACTGCAGTTTGCAGATATTTATTTGTTGATTAAAATGTGAAAGCTTTTGTTATTTCACTCCACAGTCCACTATTATGGGTTGGTCTGTCACATGCTAGCCCAATAAAACTCATTAAGAACTGAGGCTGTAACTTGAAAAAGTGTAAGAAAGTTGACACAGACACATCTCTGCTTGTCGGTGTAGGCATCATTTTATTTATTTTTTAAATAAAAATGTGAATTCTTTAAAGATAAAGGCCGGTAACAGATTTGGGTTTTTGTCTTAATCAATCGATTGAATTAAGACAAAAATGCAATATTTTGGGACAAAAACCCCAAAACCCGTATTTTAGGCCAATTGATGGTGGCCAATTGATTGAGACAAAAAACCAAATCCGTTGACATGCCTTTATCTGTGGATGAGTGAGATTTCTTAATCAATAATGCCCAAGGTTACACCACATCCTTTAAATTGTGATTTTTTTAACCACATTACTTTGAATAGGACAAAAAAACTAAATAAAAATAGAATACTTACTAATACTAATGCTAATATAATGATTATAATGATTATTTAATACATTAATGTGGCAGGTTCCTGGGTTTTTTTTTTTCTGTTGGGGTTTCTTTTCTTTTTCTTTTTGGACACTAGATGGAGCCAGATGCTAGGCTGGAGCAGCTCTGGGAAACACAGCTGTTGCTCATCTCATCGGGGAGAACTTAAAGGAGCCATACTGCCGACACTTCAGTGTTTGCCTTCCATGGTATCCAGTGCCCTCCATTGTAATCTTACTGACTCCCTCGTATGTTGGATATCCCTGATACACTGATTGTCCTCCTTCTTCAGGCGTTATCTCTTCAAGAGTCTTACTGGAAATTGGAGATCTGATCCGATTATTATTTGCTTCCCAAATAATAAACCTTGGGTCACAAGTGATCTGAAGCAACTACTCAATGAGGAAAAAAAACAAACCTTTAGGAAGGGAGACAGAAGCAACTTAAGGTTAAGATATGATAAAGCAAGGAGGCATACAGGAGGCATTCAGTAACAACCTCAGCATCTTTCTCTCCAGCTCACAGTTACATGGACATCTGGCTCTCCTCTGCCATTGGCTCTTCTGCTTCTATGACTTTGTTGTTAGCCAAATCAAAAGATGGTGCTGTTCCCTCTGTCTTTCACACGTCTGTCTCTAAAGTTCAAGTGAAGAGGCATCTTAAGAGACTGAATCGTAATAAGTCACCAGGGCCTGATGGTATCAGCCCTAGAGTCCTGAAGGTATGTGCAGCGCAGCTCTGTGGAATTCCACAACACCTCTTCAACCGTAGTCTGACCCAAGAGAGAGTTCCAGATGCGGAAGACCTCCTGACTTGTTCCAGTACCAAAGAAGACTCAGCCAACAGTCCATAGTGACTATAGACCTTTTGCCCTGATATCCCACATCATGAAGGTCATAGAGAGACTTCTGTTTATTCATCTCAACAAATAAAATACCAGCTATCAAGATCCTCTGCAGTTTGCTTATCACTATGAAGTTGGAGTTGAAGATACAATCATACACCTACTTCAACAAACTCACTATCATTTAGACGAGGCAGACAGCAGACAATCTAAATTTTGTGTATTTCAATACAAGGTGTGTAAGTCACAATTTCAGTGTTGAATTAAAGCAATGTCCAAACATGAGACTGTTTAGAAAAAAAGCTAAAACTGTTTTTCTTAAGGACATATCACATGGAATAAGAGGGTGAACATCTTAGTTTGTGGAGATGGGTATCCACATATTTTTCAATGGTTGTGGTCATGTGGGCTATGGTTATTTATTTTGTGAATTAAGATGTTTGCAGACACAAGTGAATGTTTATATCAATAATAATTCTAATGTATTTACTTACTTAATGGACTTTCAGAACAGTGTTGACTCAGGTAGGAGTATGATGAAATAAATTTTACTTCATCACACACATAATTACACATTTCATTTTATACAAATAATGTTTACATGTGTTTTAATTATTTACTTGATTGTCTAAAATAGTCATTCATTTATAGCCTCGATTTTATTCTGAAACTGTTCCATTTCATCATGCCCCAAATGGGCATTCACTACAGCTAGCTTCAGAAGCAGACCATTGACTCAATCACTGTTAATGGAGTCATGTAGCAACTTACAAAATACATAACTTACTTAATATTATTGATATTTTGTTATTCTCTAAATCAGGGGTGGGCAATTCCAGTTCCTGAGGGCTGGTATCCTTGCAACTTTTAGATTCACGCTTGATCCAATACACATAAATCAACTGGCTGAGTTACCTCAAAATGCAGTCAGTTCATCCCGAGTCATCTCAATCATCTAATTACTTGATACAATACACATGAATCAACTGGCTGAGTTACCTCAAAATGCAGTCAGTTCCTCCCGAGTCATCTCAATCATCTAATTACTTGATTCAAGTGTGTTGAACCAAAGGCACATCAAAATGTTGCGGGATACCGGCCCTCGGGAACTGGAATTGCCCACTCCTGCTCTAAATAATACTTGAACTACTTTACATTTAATCTTATTTAACCTGGCAACTAAGATTAACTTTTTCTTCTGGTTCTGTGCAGAGATTACCTTAATATTTTCACCTGGATAAAAGATACAGCACACTGGACCCAAGAGAATTTCAGAAGGAAGCAACATAGGTGAGATAGAAGATGTGTGATTTAGGTCTTTTACAATGTTGTTAATAATACCCTCAATTCCACATAGTATGTCTTTTCACTGCTCCATTCACATCCACCAGACAGAGCAGCTTTGTTGTAATGTTAATAAGACATTCTACAACATTCTACGGGACTCCTTCGAATTTCAACTTCCACAGACAAGCTCTTCATTCTTTACTGTCAAAATATAGAGCAACTGTAATTTTCTGTTCTCCTCCGGTCCACTTAGCTCTGGCCAGACCTCTTGCACATGCTGTCTTCAGACTTCAAAGAACTTGGAGCAGTGCTCTACAGTGTAGTAGGAATTGTTTTTTAATTAAAGTGTTGACTAATTGTCATCTCCTTATGGTGTTAAACTGTTGCGTTCATTTTTTTAGGTATTTGCCACTATTTTGGGTCATACAAAACACAGATATGCTTTTAAAGCATCTGAGTACTACACTGCTGCAAGCAGACAGTTTAGGAAATACCACAGAATGTTGGAAATATCTACCGCAATGTTGTGTTTAAGAGCTGCAGTTGTAGTGTAGATATGTAACTGTTCTTTATTGGGAGCGATATTAAGGACACCTTTTCAGGGGATGTGGCTGTGCTAAAGATCCTCATCAAAACTCTTATGAGCACAGCAAAATCTCAGGGGTGTTTCTGTTTTTCTTTCTCTTTATTTTTGTATCATACTTTGCCTAATACAAAAATCTATTTATCAGTGTCTCCATGCGAGTCACCCTACACTGCTGCATAACTTTTTTTGGTTGCTGTTATAAAGTGTGAATTACAACAAACAAAAAATGTAGCAATGTGATATAGTTAGAGAGAGTAAAAAGAAAAAACAATCTCTATACTTATAGTATACTATAAGTATAGAGATATATACTATATAGTAAAAAGAGAAAGAGAGATGGAAGGGAATGTCTGTCTGTCTGTCTGTCTGTCTCCACAACACTCAAAAAAAAGAAAGGAACACATCAGATCTCAATGGGGAAAAAAATCATGCTGTTTATTTATACTGATATGGACTGGGTGATGTGCTCGGAACAAAAGGATGTCAAATCATTTGATGGAAATGAAAATTATCAACCTACAGAGGCCTGAATTCAAAATCAACCCAAAAACTATGGTGAAAAATAATGCAGCAGGCTAGTCCATTTTGCTGAAATTTTATTGCAGCAACTGGCCCTCATTTGCGTGTATGCATGCCTGACAATGTCGGGGCATGCTCCTAATGAGACAACGGATGGTGCCCTGGACCAGGGCATCACTAAGCTCCTGAACAGTCTGAGGTGCAACCTGTCGGCATTGGATGGATCGAAACATAATGTCTCAGAGGTGTTCTATTGGATTTACAGTTGTGGTGAAAAGTTTACATACACTTGTAAAAAACATAATGTCATGGCTGTCTAGAGTTTCCAATAAGTTCTACAAGTCTTATTTTTCTGTGATCAGAACACATACTTGTTTGTCACAAAAAACATTCAGTATGTTTGGTTCTTTCATAATTTATTATGGGTCTGCTGAAAATGTGACCAAATCTGCTGGGTGAAAAATATACATACAGCAACACAAATTGTCAATTTTGGTTATGTAAAGAGTTGTGTCAGTCAAATTAGCTTCATGTCATGGCCTCTTCACTTCTTGTAAGTGATTCCAATTGACTACAGTTGTTGACTTCTCATGAGCCCATTTAAATAGGGCTCATTTGACCCAGTGATTAGACTCCGCCACAAAAGCTACAATGGGAAAGTCAAAGGAACTCAGTGTGGATCTGAAAAAGTGAATTATTGACTTGAACAAGTC
>JAUZNJ010030901.1:0-14526 GCA_034780135.1 Jordanella pulchra | reverse complement strand
CCTCCCACAGTCCAAATAATTGGCATCTCTCAATTGTCCCTAGGTGTGAGTGTGTGTGTGCATGGTTTGTACGTCCTTGTGTGTCTATGTGTTGCCCAGCGACAGACTGGCGTCCTTCCCTGGGTGTACTCCGCCTTACGCCCATAGTCTGCCGGAGATAGGCACCGGCCCAACCACGACTCTGACGGATGAAGCGGGAGAAGATGGATGGATGGAATTTTTCCTTCATTTAGTGCAAAAAGGCTTGTTGGTTCTGACTTTCACTTAATATATCGAATGATGAACTACTGAAGAGTTATTTGTTTGATTCTTTTCTCTGTGTCCCCATAAAAAAAACTCCGCCCCCCCTCCCCTTGTGAATTTGGTCTCTGGTTACCTGTTAAACCAGCGTTAACAAGCTTTGTTTCTGTATAGTTACCAATATGCCTTTAATTATTACATGTAACCTTAAACTGAACAACAGAGCTCAGCAAACGGATGAGGAATCTTTCTACCAGTCTCTTTCTGATGAATAATCAAATTTCTTCAATAGCCAAATGACACCCACACCTCCTTCATCCTTCATCATCCAAAGTTAGTGTGACAAAGAGTCCAGATTATAACGTTGTAGCCGCTGCGTAAAGAGGATTGCTAAAACACATGTTCACAGAGCGGGGAGAAGCATTAATCAGGTGCACCTTCTGCTCCCAGAAGATGCCTGAGGCTGAGGAGAAATAATAAGAAAAACACAACATAGAGTTAAAAATGATTTGTACAGTGTACATCCAGAGACATGAGTTAAACCCTTGATTGTGATCTCTGAACTCTATGATCATTAATAACTCATGCAGCCGAAATAATCCATCAACATGCAAATTATATTTACTCAGCCACGGCGATGTATAATAAAATACACGTCTTTCATGTCCTTTTCACTTTAGAATCCTTTTTGTTTTTTTAAAAGCGGACCAATAAATTGAGATATTACTACAAACAATAATCAGAGCATTCTTGTGGTTCTGCACATTCTGATGGAAATAACTACAATTTGTGGGGAAACACATGGCATTGGCTTATACCACAGGCTGGAATAAATAACTTTAAAGGCAAAGAGAAGGATGGTGTGTTTGATGTGTTTTATTCTCCATCAGTGTGACAGCGACGCTTTCAGGGAAAAGAGAAAAATAAGCATCAGGCAATCATCAGTGGTTATGCCTTCAAGATCTATACATCACATCATTTTCATGTCTGACAAGTTGAAACGCGGTATACCAAACAGTCCGTATTTATTCCGTTATTAATGTCCGTTATTTTATTATATCATTACTCCAGCTGTTATTTAAACCACAGGGAACTAACCTTTAACAAAAACAAAATAAAATAAAGGTAAATAAAAAATGCAAATTTGATTATAACGAGATAAAATCTATAAATGAAGGGGGAAAGAAATGAGTAACGACTTTTTAAAATAAAAATCACCTTCTCTACAATGAAAAAAGTGTTTTAAGAAATCCATTTCTTTTTTCCATGAAAAGCGACTTTTAATCCGTGATGCATGGTTTTCACACCACAGAACCGTGACTTCCTGGTTTATAAATCTGATTGGACATATTTATGATTCGTCTTCTATCTCCCTCCTCCTGCTCCGGGACCAGAGGGATCCGATCCTACCAGCTTCTTAGCAGCTTCAATCTGCTGCAGGTTGTGACACTAAAGCCTGAACATGTGGGAAAACACTTCCTGTTATATATGATGGAGGGCCTGTTATACTGTGGAGACTGTTGAGGCCCAGTCGAAAAAAAGGAGAAAAATAATGTTGCTTTTTATCTTTCAGTTGTACAAAAATAATCCACCTTAACCTGGAAATTACAGACCCATCAATCAGTTTCTTTAGGTTTATTTATTTCAGCAACATAATTCATTTAGTAAAACATATATTAATTACACACAGACCGATGTTTTCGAGTCTTCATTTCTGTCGATTATGATGTATTGATGAATAAAACAATGTTTTAAATTAGAATATTACATCAGACCAATAAAAAATAAAATAAACATTTTGACCCAGGTGTGGGGGGCTTAATACAACTAATTTTTAACACCTGCTCAAGGGTTATTAATCTGACCAATCAGAAGCAGACGTATATTTTAGACACAGAATCAAACTCATGCTTCCGTCTTTCTTGTAGAAAGTGGGACGGTCCTCGATTCCTCTCTCTGCTCCTGAAGAAACTGGTGCAAAATACAAAGTGCAATAGAGGAAGAAATGAACACGGCTTCCCTTTTAAATAACAGACATCAGTAGATCAAACCAGAAAACTTGACTAATTGACTAAAATGGATAAATAAAAGGGTTTTAAGCCAATAACTGTGAAAACTGTGTCTTTGAGAAATAGAAGTTTCCAATATTGTAACCAAAACTTTATTCTCTCATTATTTAAACCTTTTACAGATAAAAATATATTCTATCCCAAATTTTGTAATTTTGAAAGATTAGAGGTTTGTTTTGAATAAAACTTTTTTGGACTTGGAAGGATCTATAATCAGGACAATGTTATTTTAGCCTCTTATTAATTTTCTATTTTTATGAATTTCTAATTGATGCTTAATATAGTTTGTGCCATGGAGCCCCAAACCAAAGGACATTTAAAAGCTGAAAATAAGTTAAAATCAGAGATAAATTTGGTCCCTTTTCTTCATGAAGTGGATTACATGGTTTCTTTTTTACCAAGTACAGCTTAAAGTTCTGGATGAGATCATAACCTTTGCCTTGTAGGATTATTTTCAGGTATTCCTGCTGAAATGTGGCTTCATTAATTTGATGACATGATGAGACTGACTGTGGTTCACTGAGGCAAACCACAACCAGAGCTTGCTGCATAGGATGCATGTTTTTAAATGTAATCCTAACCCGCTCACCCAGCCTTCAGATATAACACTGATTATAATACCTTCCAGAACATGTAGACAACTTTGATATCATTTTCAGTTTTAACTGGGTCCTCCTCTAACCTCTTGAAGTGGTTTGTTTGTGCAATGATGCCATTATTATAAAATGTGGGTTAGTTACATTTTCAAACTAATTAATAAAGAATATTGTCTTGAAATTGGTTTCATATCTGAAACACATTTAAAAATTGTGTTTTCTTCAGGTATTTACTTAACAAAATGAGTGCAATAAATTACTCAGATAAGTGCTGTCACATGGCTGCTTTATAAATATTAGACTGTTGGGTTTAGCTGAACTTTTTGTTATACAGAAATGCAATTACCTTCCTGAAATATGTTCTAAGATTGAATCTATTCGTTCTTCCACACCAGTTCTCACAGAAAGTATTCAGACATGTTAATAACCCACTGGGGTAATTTAATGCGTCTCAGCTAGGCGAGGTTTTCTACATGAACCCAGATCAGCACAGACTGAAAGCAGCACTTCAATGTAAAAAAAATTCAATTAAAAATAAAAAAAAAATCATCAAACTTTCTTCTTTGGGTATAGAGAAGGCAATAAATACCTACCCAAATGTGTTAGAAGCTTTTAAATATATAAGTAAATTAATGTATGAGTAATAAATAACAAATTAAACATGAATTTATAAAAGTTTAACATTAAAACTCAGGAAAATGATTAGGTATTGCTTGGTCTGCCTCTAATTAAAGGTACTGTGCAGGTTTGACTCAGACTAATACAAATTTATAGCTTATAAAAAGCTACCAATCCATTTTTCTTTTGTTTACAACAATCAAGTATTTTTTATTATGACCTATCACTAAAAAACAATTAAGGTTTTGTTTATAATGTGATAAAAGTTCTAAATCCAAAGGCTGAACTCTTTTACACAGTTTGGTAGATAATGAATCCTGCGCTGCTGAAAGAGCTCAGAACATAAAGCATGTGAGAAGTTTTAATGAGTTCGCACAGATCTCTGAGCTGAATGTGAAGTGATGACTGAATACAGAAATCACAGGATTTTAGGATTAAGAGGGAAGCATCTGCAGAAGCGTGAGTCGAACAAAAGCACATGTAGTTTCTGATTGCTTCAGTATCGCTGCACGTTTCCAGTGAAAGGACGGGACTGTTGGGGTCTTCTAAGCTCCTGTAACTGTCCCCCACCTCAGGGGAAGCCGACCCCCCCTCCCGCTGACAGACAGCCATTGAACAAGATGTGTTTGTTTGCTTGAAGGATTCAACAATGAAAATTTGCTCATCAGCTGAGATAAACACTATTAGCAGACTCTGATAGCGACCGCAGCTGTACACAGAGCCTCAGACACGGCTTTGATGTTTCCTACATATAGGAGTAAACATTTAGACGCCAATTAAAACCATATTTCATTTCTCACACAAGCTGTTTCTGTTCTCAGCACGCAATGCTCTGAATCCCCCCCTCTATTTGGAATGACAGCTAGACACTGAGCAGCTGAAAGATGGATCAAATATTTACTCTCACTATTGTTCTCCTGGTGGCCTCTCCTCTTTCACAAGTTGATGCATTCATTAGATGTAAACAGGTTCATATGACGAATCATTAACAAATGTAATTTGGCAGTTTTTTTAATGGTAATTTCCTCTGTGTTTGTCCTTTTGGGTTAATGAAGCTTAGACCACTGTCAGCCTGTGATGGAGAGATAAACGTGTAGAGCAGATTCAGACATGCAGTGGATCACCACAGGCTAATACAGCAGCAGAACAAATATTATCACAGTTCTTGCTGGGATTTGAAAATTCTGGTTCTTTCAGCTCCTCCAAGAAGAAAGAAGTGATAATTAGAAGCTGCCCGCCTGCTGAAATTTTAATATCTGATAAGCTGTGCATTCATCTGCAGGCACTCCTCTGCCGTCTCTATGGCAACGCAAACAAGCAAACTTTAAGAATTACAACCTCAAAAAAAACAAAAACTGAAGCTGCATTTTTCTATGATTGTACACGACCATTATATCCACCTTTCTACCTGGAGGGAGAGATTTTATTGTCAGAAATAAAAATCTGAAAGGAGTGAAAAGAGAGCAGTTGTTAGCACCTAATAATTTAACCCGAACAAAGACTTTGGATGACTAACATTTGTTTTATTGGGCTTTTATAGCAAAATGCTGAGCAGCACTTTGTGACTTCTGTGTGACCCTAAAAAGGAAATTAATGGTTTGCGTAAGTAAGAAACTATTCAGTGTGTGTGGTTGTGTTTTTTTCTTTGTATAAATGCTCAGTACATTTTTCTAATAAAAACTATAATTTGTAGGAATCCGTTCTGAGTTAACTGTGTTTCTAAATGCATTCATATAATTTGCTGCTATCAAAGTGGCTCTTTGGACCCTCCATCATCGCTGCTAATAGAGGCTAAAATAATAAAGAACCAATGAATGAAGTTTTCCAAGTTGGATATGTTTTGAAAATGTTTTTCTTGGAAACTATAAGTTTTTAGATAATTTCTACAAACAGCATCATCCTATAGAAGTAAATCAATGTATTTTATTTTTTTTCACCATCACTAAACCATGAAATACAAATAAATGGTGACTAATTTCCTTTGGAAGATAATAAACAACAATATGAAGCTGTGTCTTATCAAAAAACTTGCAAAATTTATGTGGTTGGACTTTTGTTTTATTTTTTCCCTCTTTTCCCACATAGTTTAATATTCAGTTCAATTCAAGTTTCGAATAAATTGAATCCACACTGAATTGAACTGATATGACACCAGATTGCAACACATGTAATGTTAAAGCACTTTTATAAGAATTTATAACAATTTTTTTACTTTTACAACAACCTTTATAACAATTACAGTCAGATTGAACAGTTTCCTCTCATAGCTTTTCATCTGTACAGATGTTGATGAATGTAGCAGCAATAAACAGCTGTCTTTCCTCCAAACACACTAGAAGGTTAAACTTGTCAAAGTTAAGGACCCACAGGAAGGCTCATGTTCTAAAATAATTCAGTGTAAATGGTAAATCATTACTTTAAAAAAAATGATTAATTAAATAATTGAATGTTGTTTTATTATTTTTTTTTATTTGAGAATAAATATAATTGATTTATATATACATAAATGAATAAAGAGTAAAGTAATTTTATGTACTTTTAGGGCATCACCAGTTTGTTGTTGTTATTTTAGGGTCACAGGCTGAAATGTTTGGGAACTTTGACCCTCTTGCATAATGTGCTCCTTTTATATCCAATCACTGCCACACCCACGGCTGCTCTGCATGTGGACCAGATTACATCCAAATCAGACCATCACCTCTGAACGCTGGATAACTGCATGTTGAGTCTGAATACGGACCTCAGAAATGTGGCTGAGAGTTGAATTAGTTTGGAGGCTCAGCTAACGATCATAAATGACAAATAATAATTGAATTCAATTAGTCTTTAAAAATGTATGATGAACGTATTTTCATACGAAGAATAAGTGGAAAATAGTTCTCTTTTCATAAGAATAAAAACTGCTCAACATCTACTCTTGAAATAATGATAAATCTAAGGCTCCTTAATAAGTTATCACTCAGTTCTCCATTAACAGACTGAGTAAGAACCCCCTAAACAACCTAATAAATCTACATGCTCTAATCTTCCCTTCACTCAGAGCATGACACAAACGCAGCCAAAGGGTGTTTTAGTTTCTCTTGAAACCCCAGAGCATTGATCAGGACCTAAGATGTAGCGCTCCCTGGGGAACAAAGACATTTTATTGGAGACCGTCCCTGCAGGGAGTTTGTGCTTTTTAAAGGGGTCGAGCTGCCAGGGCTGTCCCTGATGCTCCCTGTTGTGGTGGGATTACAGGGTGAAGGTCTATCTGCCCTGCTGCAGAGAGCTGCCGAGGTCAAGCAGGTCTGGGCTGATGATCCCTGCCCCCTGAAGCATTCCTTTCTAGCTTTGTTTTCAAAAAAATATATCTAATAGATAAGTGTGACGCTTTAGGGGTAGTACATAAAGAACAACTAACAACCTTCTTTTATTATAATCATTATTATTTTTGGCTAATAAACTGTATTATTAAATGTCCTTCAGTGCTGACTAAAATTGTCTGAGAGCCGCCCTCCCGATGTTTAATGAAAGTCTGTATTTTATTGGCTCTATTGGCTCCAAAGACATTGTGACATCATCCAGGTGATGTAACTCTGCCTCGGTCTCAACATGCCTCCATACCAAGCTGGAGTTTTAATGGTTAGCTTTTCTTTCTTTCATTCAATTTTCAGGTTAACGAGGTATTAGCTTAGCATTCAGTTAGTGTATATAGCAAACATTTACAGGTAAACCGGGTACGTTGCCTGGTCCGCAGGGCACCGCCTCCTTGAGGCACATTTTTCAAATATTAGATGTAAGCATGATAAGGCCAGGGAACTGGGACTAGACGGTCTTTAACATCTTTATAGTCTGTATGTTTTTACATTTTTTCAAAGGAATATCTGCTGGTAAGAACGTTTGGGTTAGTATTGATGATATTTATCTACATTTTGATCCTTATTCTCATTTTTTGGACTAAATAACAGTAGGTTAGTGTTGGGTGTGAATCAATAATCTTTTCCAAAGAAAAAAATAATTATCATGTACAGGGGAAAAGAATAACACCTTTGGACTGATATTTCATATAATAAGCCTGATTCGTATAGAAAAACGTATATGTTCACATCCCTGGAGCACTGCTTAGGATACTTCCAGGGTACTTCTGGACTAACTGTAGTCGCAGTAGATCATGTATCCAGCTCTGTTATCCTTAATGTTATAACTCCGAATCTGGAGCAGTTCCAGTAATATGTTGATCTTAAACGCTGGGTGTGACTTTATCGTCTTGTAATCCAGTTTTCTTCCTAATTGGCTCATTTGTTCTCACTCATATTCTGCCTTTCCATCTGTTATGTCACTTATTAGCGAAGCTCTGGGGGATGCGAGCCCAGAACACCCACAGCTGTTAGTTAGGATTTGCTTAGCTTGCCTTCATCAGACAATGGGGTCAAATACCTTCCCTCTGCGAAGGACTGAAACTGTGAGCACCTGAAATAGAGCGAAATACAGCAGGTGTTTACTGATACTGGAGGAAAATAAATGTTAGAAATCCCCTTTATCTAAATATTATCTAAAACTGTATCTGATCGTGTTTTAACCCCGTCTGTGAATGATTCTTGGCTACAGCTCTGCTCTACTGACAGGAACAGATCTTAAGATTTGATCCTTCTTTATTTTTTGCTCTTCCGTCTAAAGTAAGCGAATGAGAAAACAGAGCAGGATGAGGAGCTGGAGATGGGAAAGCTTTCATAAACTAAACTTTATGAAATAGCATCCTAGGGGATGGGCTTAACAATAGGCTAAACTAGGCAGTTGCCTAGGGCCCCATGTTCCTGAATTACACATTAAAACTCCTCAGAAATATATGGTTAATACAGTTATAACTTATTTGCTCACAATAATTATGATCCTTAAAATCCTTTTGCTAGAATGCCTTGAGAAATCGTGTCTTGATTTTCCACTACATTGGATCAGTCAATTTACTGCATGTGTGCAAAGGGATCCAGGAAAACAGCAGCAAAAACATGTGAAAACAAACGGGGTGATGAGGCAAAACGAGATAAGAAAGAAAAGAAAGAAAAGGAAAAAGAAGATTAAAAAATTACCTGAACGGTTCCGGCAAGAGAAGAGAAAAGGAAGAAAGCAGAAAGCTGCTCCAGACGCTACCAAAAGAGACTAGCTTGTTTACTGCATTGGCGGTTAGCCGCAGCTAGCATCGGCGGCACCTGATGGGGAGGGTCTGTCAGGTGGAAATTAAATACTAGTGAATATCAAACCTGTAAAAAGGGGAGATTTTCCCCCCTGCCAAGTAATTCTTTGTGTCATTGATAACAGGAAAGTCTATTGGTCATTAAATACTAAATGGTAAATACTATATAGTAAATGACAAACTTTACTTCCATAGTAAATTTACTATGGAAGTAAAGTTTGACATTTTTTGTTTTTGCTAACAGAGGATAAGAAATCAATCATTTAGATGTTTTTTTTGTGTTTAAATTTCCAAGAAAAAAAAAAATTAAATTTCCAAGAAAAAAAAAAAAAACAAGCCTTTGGGTTCCTTCTTGGTGGTTCTTAGGTCAGTGAATACTAAGCCTTCTTGTTGCAAGATTTGCTGAGGCCAAAAAAACTAGCAAAATAAGATTTTTGGCACCTTAAAGAGAAAAAAAGCAAATTCTACAACAAATGCAATCAACAAAGATTGAGCAAAAAATAAAAAGGGGGAGGAAAAGTGGTTACAAGGTAAAACAATTGATGCATATTATTAAAATGTCTGTCTGTGCAACTGCTTTTGCTTTTGGCCCCAAATTTCTTAAATTCAACACTGCAGATACCATCAAACCTCTATAAAGTGAAACAATTTCTACAATAAAGAGACCATGAAACATTGGTTTCCCATCAGTGCTAGCTACGCTCCACTACTCGGCTTGGACCGTCCACCCTTTGAATCCAAGTGCGACTCTTCCCTGGAGCTGTTGTGACTCGATCTTCCAAAGCAGGAGGTCCTGTTGTGTGCATGCTAGCATCCAGAGTCTCTGTGGGGGAGCTGCTGGCATTAATGATCAGATCCGGCTCAGGCTGGGTTCAACTGTGCACAAACACAAGCGTTCAGTGTTTTCAGGCGACTTTACAGGTCCTAATTGTACTCTCCAAACGAGAGACTGTAAATCACATCACAGGACGACACTTGAGCCGTCCGTGATACAGGAGTCTGTCAGAGCAAATAAGGCTTTGGAGGAACTCCAGTCTGACTGGCATCCTCTGCCAGCGAACATTTCTGTAATTATGGTCTGTCTGTGTGTGTTTTTTTTTCTCTGTTTATTTTGCAGAGCAATACTACATTATAATTTCATGTTGTTATTGCCATGTTGCCACACTGTTGATGGAGATTTTCTTTTTGGCTGTAAATTGAAAAGCTGGCTACATACCAAGCAGAGATCAAACACTCTAAACATCTTTCAAGTTTTTATTTAGTCATAAATCTACATGAGAAAATGAGATGTTTAAGAACACTATATATTTGTCATCATCTTTTGTAAATAACCGAGTGAAAAATTCTTCATTTTATTGATCTGAAGCATTCTAAAACAATTAAGACTAAATAAATAACCAAATAAAGAAATAATATACCAATAACTAACATGGTTAAAAAAGAGCCATGTAGAAGAAGCAGCTCATTGTTTATTTTCTATCTTTTGCAGTTTATTAAACAGGTAATATTTAAATATATATATTTGTGTTAAAGACATGTATCTCTTTTGATTTGAATTATTTAAATAAATTCAAGGCCACTTGAGAGCCAGAACAGGAAATGCTGCCTGAAAGCTGCCCTGTCTGCCAGTGGGTATACATAATTTCTATCTACTGTACATTTTGCATTCATGCACTAAGACAGAAACATAAACATTTGACTTTGATTTAGGAAAAATAATTTAGGCTCCTCATGTCCCACCACACACTGAAGCAGAGTTGATTTCTGGATCTTTCCGCTGAGCAATAAACCTCATTTCCACGCTCAGACTAAACACGGATCCCATTTTGACATGAGTCATTGTCCCAGCAATGAATAGTGATTTAGTCTTATATATTAGTACTGCAGTTTAAGACTTGTAACAATGTTTAGGATGTAAAAGGCAAATTAATATATTGATTCTGGATAAAAGGGAAAATTAACTGACTACATTATAGTAAAATCTGAAAATTTGAAGAATTAGAAATATTTCTGTCTTGGACAAAAATATGATTTGACCCAAAATGTAAAACTCTGAGGCGCTTAAAGGAACAGAGTCACTTTATAAGCCTTTACGAAAAAGAGCAAGAAATCCAGTAGATTATGATAGAAAAAGGCTAAATACTCCAAGCGTCCGTCCTGATAGTGTTTAGATGATCCTTTTTGACTCTCATGATCTGACATCAACAGACGTAGTGCCATTTTCTTTTTTTTTAAACTAGGCTGGGAGCTCAACACTTTGTCGCTTCCATTGCTTCAGTTTGACCAAATGTACACATGGGCAGTGATGTAATCCTGGTCATATGATGCTGTTATGGTAACTATAGACAAAAAGGAGATAGATAGCATTGTGTGACATTCAGGATATCAAACCTGATGACAGCGTGCCGCCATTACAGGAGGGGTAAACCCCTCGATAGCTCTGACTGTTTATAGATAGGCCTACTATAAAGTGCACCGCTTATGGGTGCAGTGGTCATTCCTGGGAGGTATATAAAACATGTTTCTATTGTTTTCCAACAAAAACAGACCAAAGAGATCGGATCGAGTAAAAGCTTCACAAAGGATCTGTAAAAGAGACAAAACCTGGAGTCCAAAGTCATGTGTGTAGTAGGCATTGACATTGTGTTATCAAGTCTAAGAATGAGGAGGTGATAAAGTATCATGAATTGAGCACTGTTTTAGTGAAGGAGGCAGCCCTGGCTCTGTTTACCTGGGTGGACCAATACGATCTTCTTCTGTGCTCTCTCAGTCCTCAGCAGTTAGCCTCTATAGCTAGCCTCTGTCAGATGTAGCCTCTCCCCACCCTGGTGGTCTTTCCCCGGCGGATTAGAGCTAATTATCCTTCATATCTACCATTATGTTTTGGTAGAAGGTTTTCTTGGTATCATAAATCACTATGAAAATCTACCGAAAGTACTTTCGACACCTGCGGTTGCTAAGCAAATGTTCAGCCCTCCTAAGATGGCGGCGATTTAGACTCGCACTAGAATGTGTGACGTCAACGCGATGCTATCTAGATTTACCAACAAACTGGGCAAAAAGGACATTTAAAAGAAACAAATAACAAATACTAAGGCAGCAGTTTGTCTTAAAAAATTGTATGCAACCAGAAATACTGGCTTATAGATAAAAAATAAATGTCAAATAACGTGACGATGTACTTTAATGCAATTATTTGCTGTGTGAGTCTTGTTACAAACTCTTAGTGTGATATTGTACCACTGCTTTGTGTGTCTCTTTACAGAATGATGTTTATTACCAATCATTCACTTTAGCTCATAGCAGCATTATTCTCTGTTCTGGCTCAAAGCTTTATGTTTTTTCTTCTGCCCTCTCGTTTATATATCCGGATTGCATGTAGATGAACCGAGGAGTCCCTGTGCTGGACACACTGAGCCCGTCCCCACCAACGACCTCTGACCTCTGCTGGACTTTGGGTTTGGGTCAGAGTGTGGACACACGCTGCCAGCACCTGAAAGGCACCGAGCCCCGCCCTCTCTGCTGCTCCAGGGTCAGGGGGTATAGTGGGCCTCCTGACATTTCCCTTTGACCTCTGGAGCAACTTGCACCTTCCTCTGATCGGGTGGAGGTAACATTAACCCAGACACAGATGAGCAGAGCGACTGCAGAGCAACCATCCCCGTTCCTTGCTACTTTGTTGCCGGTGACTTCCAGCCGAGGCGGCCTGGTTGGGAGGACTCTTTCTTTGAAGCCTCAGGGGAGCAGGCTGTAACCAAGGCTTTATTGCAGGGAAATGTAGAGGTCAGGTACCTGCTGTGACCCGTCGTTAGCCTCAAGATAGCCTTATCTGCTTCGAATCAATCAGAGCTCTGAGCTACTGTGGATTACATTTGCAAACCACTTCTGTTTGACTCTGTGCCCCATGCTGCAGTCAAATGTCTCCTGCTGTTAGAAAGCAAAGTCCTCAGAAGCATCTTCACAAAGGGTCCCAGTGAAGCAAAGTAGGGGAGCTGCATGGGATTATCAAGTCCTATTAGGATGCTGTTTGTAAGCTCCCAACAAGACATGACTCCCTTTAGTGCTATTCAAACCAGCTCTGCAGCACAACCATACAGGAAACAGATTAGCTTCAGCACCTGAGGTTCTGTGAAAGTGGATAATTTCCACTGCGGTTTATTGTCGGCTTTGATGGTGCAGGGAGAGACTTGAATGTGCAAATATTTTATTGTTCTTGGCACAGAAATACAAGAATCAGGAAGGAGATCTGCTCTATTCCCCATAAACCAGAACTTCTTTAAAAGGTTGGGCTTAAAAGATGAACTGTGATAAACTTTTATCAAACCGTGTTACTAGTTATCATTTTATCTTCTATGTTATTTAATCGAGTAGTTCAGGTAAGCATTTTGTTTATTTTTATTTTTTGAAGAAATATGAAGACTTCATGTTCTGGACAAAAACCTGGAGATAAACAGAAGTTTTATCTTTTAAGCAAAGACCTTAGGATCCTGCTAACATCCTAACGAACAAAAGAAAGACTTCATCAGAGGAAAATAACATGTTTTGGAAAGACGCAGACAAAGTCCAGAACTAGATCTGACAGATAATATGCAAGGTCACCTCAGGCTGAAATCAAATCAAAAGATGCCTCAAAGTATTTGTTTAACGGCGCGCTCACACATTTGGACCTGGATTACTGCAGGTTCTGTTCTTCAAACAGATCTTAATGTGTTTTCAGATGAACTGTTCAAGATCACATTAAAGGTTGGGAAAGTTTTTCCACTCTGCTTTTTCATGGAGTCCTTTCTTTACATGGGTGTGCAGACGGCATAAAGCACCTGTTTCAAACACTTTAAAATTAATTTTAAAATTTGCAAAAATCAGAGCAATACAAAGCCGAACTGCTTCAACATCATAGAAATGGTTAGACTTTGATTCTTCCAGATATTTCTGGGAGAAAATAAGCTGTAGATACTATAAGATGTTTATCCAGAATGGTTTTTAATGTTTGGTCAGGTGGGAATTGATGATTGCTGCTTGGGATGTTATTCAATGCACCGTGTGGGATTTTGCAATTTCTCTCTTCTTACCCAAGAATTTTAATGATTTTCTATTTTTCTGATTGGTTTGGGGCGACAGAGGGAGAAGAACTTTCCCAGAGGATGTTTTATTCAAGAGCCTCCACTGCTAGAATATCTGCACTATAGCTCATACAAGTTGTCCCAGAATGCATTTTTGTTTATGAAATACTCTAAGAAATTAATCTCTTCCAAGTTTTCCTGAAGTATTTCAAGATGGTGGCTCCAAATTTGCAGCATCATTCTTCCACTAGAAAGCTACTGTCTGCTATTACAGTCTTGTTTTTATTTTTTTTTATTTTTTTATTGATCCAAAAGAATTTGAATATATAAACTTTTGGTAAAGTTTTTTTTTTTTTAGCTTATTATGGCACTAGTGGCTCATTTTTCTGACAGTAGGCTGACCCCTTGTAGGGTGTATTTGATTTTTATCAAGCTTAAAATAACATCATATCTTTAACCCAGGGAGATATTGAGGGACATTTATCAGACTTTCAGTGTAACAGTAAAGTACATCTAACAACAATTTCCACTTGAGCAGAACTCAGCACTAAAGTAGGCCTGAGGGTACCAAACATGGCGTCAGATGGACAAGGTTGCTCTCAGAACCTTCAGAATTGAAAAATAATTAGACGCAAGATTATATAATTTAGGACAAAGAAAGAACATGTGGCTAAGATTACAAGGATTTATTACATATATCCACAACATGCGGGTAAATCTAAGAAAGCCTAGACTTAGAGAAATGAATCGTATGCACAACTTTAAATTGAATC
>JAUZNJ010030900.1:0-14526 GCA_034780135.1 Jordanella pulchra | reverse complement strand
CACTTCTCTGACTCTCTCCTCGTGACGCCGTGGTTTCTACCCACTGGATGCCCGAACTCTCCGACTACTTCCTAGTACTACCTCTGGACCCTCTTAGCCCACTACGGATTGCAGCACCGCTTCCTGGATTGTCAATCACAAGAGCCGACCTGTCCGTTTCCCACCGCACATCGCTGTTGCCTCTGGACCCATACTGGATACAAGACCCCGGACCTTTGTTTACCTCACCCTAAGTCAACCTACTGCTTCCACACAGTAAGACTCGAACAAACATTTCCCAGTGCTCAGTTTTCCCACCGGTCTCGTACTCACTAGTACTCTTCCCCTCCGGACCTGGCCTGATTCACTACCCTGTTCAACTGTTAACAATAAACTGTTCTTATCTGAAAATTCTTCTGTCTTGGTGTTCTGTATGTGGGTTCGCCAACTGAAAAGTAAACCCATCATGACACTAAATAAATAACAATGAAAAATATGATGGTGTAAGAGTAAGGTTACAAGATTTATAAAATCAAATCCGGGGACATTTCCAGCTCATAGATAAAAGGAAATGCATCTCATCAACATTAAATTTGGTGAACTGGGATGTGATGGTTTCCCTTGTTTTTACTAATGTATTATTTAAATGACAAAAATAAAGTGTAAAAGCCAGGAATTTGTCTCTCCAGACTGTTAGTCTTTCCTGAGTATTTTTAATAGAAAAATAGAACTGTGTCCCTGATCAGGTAAGGGGAAAGTTTGGGTAGTTATCGGGGCTTTCCAGTTTTGTGGGGCTGAAAGAGCTTTGCTCTTAAGGTGAGAGTGACATCAGGAGTTGAGAAGAGGGCTTACAGGAAGGTTTGTGTTATGGAGACGGCAACCGATCGGTAAAAAGCATTGAAGGAGCGAGGAGGAAACGAGGAAAGTCAAACCAAAGTCTCTCAGAGATCTTTGCTGGAACGATCACCATAGCAGGCAAACACTCAGGCTCAGAAGTAGATCTCAGCATCTAATAAAGCCCCACTAATGAGGCCAGATAGGTAGCAGCTGGTGGAGAACGGCTCCTAACAATTACCAGTGGCTTCATCTGCTGGAGAAAAAAGGGGAGAACACAAAAGAAAACAAACATAGAAAAATCCAGAACCTGACAGTTCTGTCTCTTCTTCTCTTCTTGATGGCTACACAGTTGCATCTCCATAAAGCTGTTCACCAGGTCTCTGTACTTGTCATCTAGTCCATCTCTGATGCACCCAATGATTGCAGAGTCATCTGCAGTCTATTTCTGCAGGTAACAGGACTCAGTCTGGTACTGGAAGTCAGAGGTGTAAAGGGTAAAAAGGAATGGTGAGAGTACTGTCCCCTGTGGTGCTCCTGTCATGAGGGAATCTGTTTGTTTTTGTGTTGGTTTTTCTTCTCTGTGCGCCGTTTTGCTTTCTCCACCAGATGGCGCCAGGGGCTGATGGATGTGCGGTGTTGTTTCTAGCGACTCAGGAGTTTCCTATCAGCTCTCATCATCTCCAGAGTATTTCAGGAACTGCTGGCCAGTAGTCGGAGCAGAGTGTTTGCTATCAGATGGTACCACAAAGCCTCCTGAGCCACAAGCTTCTCTTGTGATCTCCTGTTGATTAGTTTCTGCTGGAAACTAATCCCCTGTGTTTTCTCTTCCTCGTTGCCTTCAGGTTCCCACCGAAAGTCTGGATTGACGTTTTCTCCTGGCTTTCTTTGTGAACTCCTTTCCTCGTGACGCCGTGGTGATTACCAACTGGATGCTTGAACTCTCAGTCTCCTCTTTCGTTGTTCATCTGGATCTTCAAAGGCCTTGCTACTGGCAGCAGCACCGTTCCTGGAGTCTCCGTGCAACCTGAGCCGACCTGTCCGTTTCCCACCGCACACCTCCGTCGCCTCTGGACCCATACTGGATGCAAAGATCCTGGATACTGGAATCCCTCTCCTAAAACATTTCAACTTCACCCAGACAGTAAGAACAACTCCAAACTACATATTTCGCTCTGTTTTCCCACCGGTCGTGAACTCACCAGTCTGCTTTCTCTTCAATAACTGCGCCTGCCGATCTAGCTCTTCCCCATGGACCTGGCTTGAGTCTTACTATCCAGTTCCTCATTGTGCAATAAATGGTTAAACTTTAAAAAGTACTCCTGTCTTGGTGTTCTTCATGTGGGTTAGACAGCTCAAAAAAACCATCATGACAGCTCCTGTGGTGTTGACTACTTGATTAGATATTTGACCCTTAAGTATAACAAACTGTGGTCTGTTTGTCAGGTAGTCTTTGATCCAGACAATGGTTGATGTCTCCACCTCAGTCTTCTGGAGTGTCTCACAAAGTAAACATTTAACACAGTTTTTGAATTGGGTTAAATGCACTGGAGAGTCAAAGAACACGATCCTCACAGTGCACCAAGCATGCAAGTGGGTTTTTTGAAGTTGGTGTATGATGGAATCTTTAACTCCAACGCCAGGTCGATAAGCAAACTGCAAGGGGTCCTGATAGCTGCTGGTTTGTTTGCTGATGTGAACTAACAGAAGTCTCTGTAGGACCTTCATGATGTGGGATGTCAAGGCAACAGATCTATAGTCAATGAGGACTGTTGGCCGAGTCTTCTTTGGTACCGGAACAAGGCAGACGTCTTCCACATCACTGGAACTGTCTCTTGGGTCAGACTAAGGTTGAACAGGTGCTGCAGGATCCCACAGAGTTGCTGTACACAGACCTTCAGGACTCTGGGGCTGACACCATCAGGACCTGGTGACTTATTACTATTCAGTCTCTCCAGTTGCCTATTCACTTGACTTCTAGAGACCGAGATATGAAAGGCAGAGGGAACAGCACCATCTTCTGATTTGGCAATAGCAGAGGAGGGCAGGATGTCCATGTGACTGTGAGCTGGAGAGAAATATGCTGAGCTTGTTACCGAACTAAACCTGTTGAAGTATGTTTTCAGTTCATTGGCTCTGTCCAGATCTCCACCTGTCTGATCATCCTTCTGCTTGAAGCCTGTGATCTTCTTCATCTCTGATATTGTTCTGCTGGAGCATGTTTTCAAGCCTGCTTCTATATGCCTCCTTGCTTTCTCTTAGCTTGACCTCAAGTTGCTTTGTATCATCCTCAACAATTCTCTGTCTCCCTTCTTAAATGCCTGTTTTTTCTCGATGAGCAGTTGCTTCCGGTCACTTGCGACCCACGGTTTATTGTTTGGGAAGCATTTCACTGTTCTGGTAGGGATAGTGTTATTTATACAAAAGTGTATGTAGTCAGTCACACACTCAGTCATTGCATTGATGTCCTCTCCATATGGATGACTTCAAAACAGCCTCAAACAAATCTTGTGGGACTTCTTCAGCTTCCTATGACCATTTCCTTAGAGTTCTTTTAAATTGAGGTTGTCTCTTATGAAGTGGCCTATACTTTGTGCAGAGCAAAACAAATTGTAATCTGATTTCCCAAGAGGAGGTCTTACTTCAGAGATATAGGAATCCTTCACATTTGCATAAAACAAGTCCAAAGTCTTGTTTTCTCTAGTATAGCAGCTGACAAACTGTGGAATGTTAACAGCATAGCAGAGAGTGAGGCATAATTTAAATCACCATTTTTTGCCACAAATGCATTTGTGTGTTATGTATGTAGCTTAGCAACAATAGAACTGTAATGATTCTATGCATCAGCTCTAGTCTGATTACCTAATCATCTCAACCTGCTCAGCTGCTCTGCTCTAATCAGTCATCATCAGTTACACCTTCCAGTTCCAGTCTTATTTAAATCTCTGTCTCCTCGTATGGTCAGAAAGCGTGGCAGGAGTCGGAGATGTGATCCTGCAGCCACGATATTCTGGCTTGGTCATTGCTTGGGTTTGAAGTTATTCCAGCTTGTTTCCTAAACATTTCACATTGCTCATGATGATGGATGGTAGAGATGGTTTACATGTATTTGTCCTCTCTCTTCTCCTTGCTCCTGCTCTGCATCAGCGGTGCCTCCTTTTCAACTCAGCAGTTACCTGCGGAAGTAGTTGATGTATTAATTCAGCTTTAGAGATTAGTTACTAGTGAAATTAATAATGTAGTTATTTGTTCTGATCCCAAATGACAATGAATTAAGATTACTTTCCAGTAATAGTAACTAAATATTCCTCCTCTGATGTGGGAACTGGCTTGGAGATCATCTGCCTGGCTGTGTCTTTCCTGGATGTGGCCACCTGGGAGGTGGCTAACAGTTTCTTTTTAAATCTCTGCTTCTTTTTGTATGTCTGTCTCCTTGAAGCCCAGTTGGCCTTGGCAGATGGCATCTCACACTTAGCCTGGTTGTCCTAGAATTTTCTTCCTGTTAAAAGGGAGCCCTCCTCTCCACTGTCGCTACATGCATGCTTGGTGTAAGTGACTTCTGTCGCATCAACGAGTTGATGCAATCAGCTGGGATTTCTTTAATAGAAAACTTTTAACCAATCTGGCTGTGTAATCCGATTGAATTGCCTGTAAAGTGCCCTGAGATGACATGTGCTGTGAATTGGCGCTAAATAGATAATCTGAATCAAACTGAATTGAAATACAACTCTAAGTTCAGTTATAAATTATACGATACTTAACATTACCTATTAAATCAAATAACTGATTTGTTTATGCGACTTCTTTTTTAAAAACTTAGTATATCAATCTGCACCATTCAGGTGTTTGTCTTGACAGAAGTGAGCTACAGTATATCTACGCAGATGTGTATATTTTTGTTAATTATACAAGAAAAATAAAGCAAATCATGTTTTATTATTAAAATATATTTTGTGATAGAATTAAACAGCTGTCATACTATTCAAGTAAAAAAAAACCAGCAAGATTGTTAAGTAATCCTGATATTTCTGTCAGTCTTGTAATGTAAACCATGCAACAGAATTCAGTATAAACCTGAGAAAGTAGATAACACTGAGAAAGTAAAGAACTTGTGTTGATTAAAGGAAGCAGTTGTCAGTCGGTGTTGAGATGATATAAGGAGCTTCTTTGGATTAGAGCTGCTTCTAATCAATGTCCATTACATCTTTGCTCCTCGACATAATGAGCAAATAACAGAATGATTTAGATTTTGACTTCAGCAGTGACTTTTATTTAGTAATTCTATCATTTCATCAGTGACTCTGTGACATCGTCTTTTTTCAGTATGTTCAACTCATGATTGAGTTGGAGTGACGGGCTGTGTTGGATTGAAAGTAACATTAAGGCATTGCTAAGATGTTAAAAGTAATTAGTCAGATTACCTTTTTCTGTGAAAAACTTACACGGTAACTAAGGCCTTTTCTAATGTAACACCGTTACCCCAAATACTAGCAATCACAATGTCAGACTATCATTGTGGACTAAACCTGAGTATATTTAGGGCTTTTTATAAAATAAAAAAAAATGTAATTGCCATCTCAGAAATTATGAATTTTGTTTAAACCAAACTAAGATTTCTTTATCTCATGGTCAGATTTGTTTAAACAAGATTTCTCACAAATTCTCTATTTGGGGATTACTTAATCATGAATAATTTATTTTGGGTCAGCATGACCCATGGACACCTCACTATTCTTTTGGTTCACAAATATATATTTCATACTCAGCTTCAGGCACCATCCACCATTAACAGGCAGTCTGAATCACTGACAGGATGTCATCACTTTGCTTGGAGGAAACAACATCCTGACACATTCAGAGAAGAGTGAAGACATGCTGTTGGTCTCTGGAAAGACATTTTTGTGGCAATATGAAGATACTGTCAGAATGCAGGCACGCAAACACATAGAGAAAAAAGACAGCCGCCAATTCTGGCCAAGTAGGAAGGCTAAGAGGCACAAACACACAAATCCACACATGCACGCACACAGCTGAACAGCAGGTACAACTGAGTTGTCCAAGCAGCCCTTTCACACATCTCTGTCTTGATCATGTCTCAATACTCCCTCTTTCACATTGACAGCGCCCATTGGGAGAATCGTGCAAAGTACAGGAAAGATGGAAGCTGTTAAAGTGTGTTTTTATGAATGTGGAAAGTGCATGTGTATTACCTCATATTTGTAAGATATCAAGAATTTGCATCATTTTTAATCATTCTTAATTTTAATTATAAAATGATGAGTCATGATGATGGATTGGATTGACACTAAGGAAAAACAAACTTACATTTTCTAAACTCACAAAACCTGTAGTAGCTTGGACAGTAACATCCACAAACTTCATACTCGTAGGAGATTGAGATTAGAGTTATTTTCAAATGAACAAGGACTATATTTATTCAGGCAAAATAGTCTATGAATCTTGTTTGATAGGTTGGACCCCAATGAGATTGTTTTTAAAGTAATAAATATTTTGGGATATAATTCTGGCCTGTGTGACAGTTCCTCTTTGCGGAATGAATAAGGTTAATTGAAAAAGTTAGTTCCTTGGCATATACCTTTGAGGCATAGTCCACAAGCCCTAAAGAAGTTGGTATTGATTATCCTCATAATGTTGTGCTAGTTTACTGGAGGATTATGAATATAATAATTAACTAGAACTGGAAGTTGTAGCTAATTAATAGGCCTTTCAGAATCAAGGGTAATATCAATAAATGATCATTAGTTAAATGATTATATGTGTAATCTGCTTAATATCAGAGTTCTTAGTCTTTTACTCAAAGTGGGGCTCCTAGTTTCGTCTGTTTTGATCTAGTTGCCTTTCACCAATTTTGTAATTTAGACTATGGCGAGCACCAGACTTATCACCAATTAGGAAATTGTCTCTGTTCATTTAAAAGCCAACCAAAAAAGGATGATAAAAACAGGTCCTAATAGAGACTCAAACAAAATAAAGGTCTCAGAGGCAATCATAGCAGGCAAGCAGACAAAAGATACGCTGGACTTGAACCACCATTAGGGTTGGACAGTAATCTGATGTCAGCTTTGGTCTGAGGCATGTTTATAAATGTCATGATTCTGTAATCAGCCACGCTCTAATCATCCCCACCTGCTTAGATCTCATCTCTCTAATCAGCTCCACCTGCACTTAAGCCTATATAACCCACCTTTTGACTTCAGTCTGGTGCCAGATTATTTCAAGCACTACGGTGAGAATCTTCCAGCATTATTTCTGCCTGCCTGATGGTTATGACCTGTTCCCCTTCTGGACTTGTTTTTGCCTGTTTTCCCTGTGGATCTGTTTCTGTGTCTTCTGGTTCTGACCCCTGCTTCCTAGTTATTCAGATTCTGGATTTCGAACTGGGTTTTTCTCTGCCTTCTGACCTCCTGTTGCCGACCTCTGCTCCCTTTACGACGCTGATACTGGGTTTCAGACTGGATTATCTACTGTCATCTGATCTCCCGGCTCTGACCTGTGCTCTCGTCGCCCTCGATTAAGATCGCTCTCCTTAAAGGTTCTGTTTGGATGACTTACCGGCTATGCCGCAGTTCAGAAACCTCCTCCAGGAAAAGACCACTCACGTGCTGGTTGGTCACCCGTACCTCTGGACCCTTCAACTCCCACCAGTGCTCTGAGAAGAACCAGCTATTGTGGCTGATCCCCGCTGCTGCAACAGTTCATAACACTTCTCTAAATAAACTATTAAAACTTTTGTCCCATCTGGCTCGAATTTTGGGTCCTCAGTACCAATGCTTTCTTGTCTCGAAAAAACAAACCTGCACCGTGGGCTTTAGAGGAAAAAAGAAGATACTGAACGGAATCAGGATGCAGCAGCACAGTCAGAAGTGCAGGAAGGGACACGAAAGTAACTATTTGTGTTACTGTACTTTGTATTTTTTTTCTTAATAATTTTTCACTTTCTCACGTTATAATTCAATGACATGGGTTGCGGTGGGGCGAGGCAGTGTTGATCTCCGCAATTTGAAGCCTTCAGTTCTTATTGATGATTAAAATTATTATCTTACAGTACAGGTGTTATTTGTACAAAAAAAAAAAAAAAAAAAAACTATGTGTATACACTACTTTTATTTGTTAAACAAATGCTTGGGCCTGTAAAAAGGTTTTGTTCTTTGGTTTCAATGCATTATGGAGTACTTCATTGTATATTGATACAAAAAAAATAAAGGTTACTACTTTGCTGATTTTACCTATCACGGGTTACTTTTGGAACATAACCCCCGCGAAAAACGAGAGTTTACTGTATGTCACGAATAATACATTTTCATACAATGAAGAGTATTCTAAAAGAGCATCTTTAGTTAAAGACTTCTCCTGGCCAGCTCTTAGATGGACAGCTATAGGGTATCCTTCCTGTCAAAAGCCATCAACATCCACAGAAACTGACTTAAGAAACACCTATAATATGAATACAACAATTAATTTCACTTTTGATGTAATAAAGTATTCTTGTGTTGAATTGAACTGATGCAGATGTCAGCAACAGCCCCCACGAAAAGCCTGAGAATGTAAGTCACAAATTTAAGCAACAGCAGTTCCTTCCAATATCTGTTATGCCTGTTTTTTTTTCGGTGTTGCTGTTGGATTTTGGCAATTATTGCATCCTTCTGTGCAAATATGGCAGCCTGTGACATGCAATGATGTAAAAATTAAATGCAGTTTAATGGGATAGTTCAGACAGAGGTTTCATTTAAAACCTAAAGAAAATCCAAATGTATTAGCATCACATATGAAAGTAGAATGGGTTTGAAGAAAAATAAATAAATATATAGGACAAAAAATTGATAACATGTAGGTATAAAAATATGTAATTTAGGTCACTCCTGTAAACTATGAACACATTATAAGCTAGTAGATATTTGCTTTCTGAGTGAAGGTTTACAAATTCAAGCACAGTCATGCTTTTACTCACCTTGTTCGCATCTGCATGCGTGTTTGGCAGGTATTACTATTTTAGCATTTAACACCTGTATGCCAGCATCGCCTCAGAGCCTCTCAGCTCCTCTCCTCCTCAGCAAGATGCCACTTTCTTCAACAGAACTGAAAATGGAGTTGACTCCAGCTGGGTCCCTGGGAGAGTACACAGTACACACCTTCAAGGAGTATATTTCAACACTCCACATGAATAATAGCAGCACTTTGTATTGACGGAAATGTTTTTTTCTGCCCTCGCCCTCTTCTTCCGCCTGCCCCCTCCCTGCCTCTCTAGAATCCTTGGCAGCTCAAAGCAGAAGGGCATTTCTTTAAAGTAAAGACGTTGACCTTTACAAATAGAGGTGGACCACAGCGTAGACTGCAACTCACTATCTGTGATTCACCATATGGAATGCCTCAAATAGCACAGGAGGCACACTAAATGGGCTTGTTTTCTCACCATCTTGAAAATTTCTTAGGGTTTTCTGAAACAAAGTGGAAATTGGCTTAGAGAGTTTGATTACACAGGCTCAAACTTTTCACAACATAATCACAGAATGATGAAAAACACTCAAGTCATGCTTGAAATTCATGAGAGGCCTTTCTGCAGCATATTCAAGTCAACAGCTGCCTAATACCAAATTTGTGGCAGAACAGAAAAGAAGCCTCTCCAATGTTCCAAAGGTACAACTCTTAGAAGAACAATGGAAAAAAGATGCACATATTGAAGCTCTCTGGCCATGTGAACCTGATACAGTGCCTTACAAAAATGTTTTTAATATGTTAGCTCTTCATTTCTTTGTTACATTACAACCACACGCTTCATTTGATTCAGTGGGATTTGATCCAGAAGACTAATAAAAACAATATAATTGTTGCGAAGCGGTAAGACAATACAACAGATTGTTTTTCATTTAATTTTTACACCTAAACATCTACAATGTGCTGCAAGCATTTTTGTTCAGTCCAATTTACACTGATACCTTAGGATAAAAAAAGAAAAATAGGATATATACGTATATATTTTTAAAATATCTACAATTCAACATAAAAGTCGGTTGAATTCATTCTAGAAACGTTGTATGCAAAGTTTTGTGCCAAATACCCTAGGCTTAGTCAGATAGTTACAGTGACAAATTTAAAAAGCTGATCCTAAGTTTGAACACAGATTCTGGTTTAGTTCTGAAAGCTTCTCAGTTTAGAAGACTTCTAGCGCATGAACACCCTTTAATTTAAAGCATGAGTCTACAGTCCTGGTCCTTAGAAACACTTTCCTGCACGTAATTTAGATTTTTCTCTGCTTCCTCACCCTTGACTTAGCTAGGAAATAAACAACTATTTCTGCTGTTATGGAGTCAGCAGGGAGAACTGTGTATTATCTGAATAGTATAAACAGCTGTTTCAGAGACTTTTATATGGCTCTGTACTCATCAACATTAAACCCATCGGATAGTGACATACATACGTTTTTACACAAAATAACACTTCCTGAATTGTCTCATAATCAGGCCAAATCCTATCCCATAATCCTATCCTATAATGTATAAAATATATCAATAGATGCAGAAGAAGCATTTGATAAAGTTAATTGCATCTCTAAGTAAATTCGGCTTTAGTAATGGTTTTATAAGTTGATTAAAAATATACAGCTCCTCAACAGCATGTATTAGTACAAATAATAAAACTTCTACCTTTAATCTGCAGATGGGCAGTAGGCAGGGATGTTCACTCTCTCCCTCATTATTGTAATGAGGGTGTATGGATTAATTTACGGACCTAGTATTCAAGCCAGACAACAGAGCATTTTTAACAGTTTATTCAAAGAGTTCAAGGACAGCAGCGGGAATCAGGCACGGGAACCGGTTCATCTGAGGGAGGGGGGGGGGAGCAGAGGTCAGAACTGTCCAATCCAAAATCCCAAATCTGAATCTTAGTCCATGCAAGGGTCGAACCCAGGGGTTAGATGGCCTGGAAAATTCCAATCCAGAATCCATAAATGTGGTCAGGGGGACAGAAAAAGGTTTAGGGGCAGACAGGCAAAAACAGATCCAACAGGGGCTCAGACTAAATCAAAAAACTCAGGGACAATCCAGGTCATAACAGGTAGGCAGAACAGAAACAAGGCTGGAAAAGCTCATCGTGAGGGTGACAAAAATCTGGCACCAGTGTCTGGTCTGAGCTAGGCTTTTAAAGGCAGAAGCACAGGTGGAGATAATGAGCATTAATGAGGAGTAAAGGAGTAGAGCAGCAGAGCAGATGGAGATGATCAGATGAAGTAATTAGACCAGAGCTGGTGACCAGAATCATGGCAATTATTTGCAATCTTTATAGAACCTGTAGCTCCAGCGATCAGACAAACCAGTTATATTTAAGGTACTAAATGCAGGGATGTAGAACATAAAATCAGTCTTTAAGCAAATAATCTATTACTCTATCTCCTGTACTTAATAACTTTGGTCTCTCCTGTAATGAAATTATTAGAATCTTCTTTCAGGAATCTCAGATTGCTCTATAAATTGGTTAAAATCCACATTCTCCCATATAAGTAAAGATTCCAGAAGACCCCAATTACATAACTGCAGTCAGGGAATATAATATATTTAGGTATAATAAAATCTCATAAAATTAATCCACATCTCATCTGTGGGAAGATGATCTTTTCACGTTGGGTTTTCATGATGATCTTTTCAGGTTGGCCAATATGCAGAACACCACAGGAGACAAAGAATAGGTAAAAAGGTTTATTAAAGGACGTAACAATGAATCAAAGGATGGTTCTGGGAGAGGGATAAATGGTTCTGGGGTTCTGGTCACACTAAAAGAACAATGTTATGGTGGTGGGTTCAATGTCGAGAGACTGCGTGGGAAATTAGAGATTCTCAGAACTGTCTTATTTTGTAGATGACTTGGTGGGTTCCATGATGGAAAGGTTCTGAAAGGGTTCTTTTGGAAGGAGGGAAGGGAGTCTGTAGGCAGAGTTAGGTGAATCCAGGAAATCCAGAGGGGAGCAGATGGAGCTTGGTTGTGAGGGAGGACGGAACAGGCTGACCGTACCCGAAGGGCCGATTACACTGAGTCTGCTGATAGAGAGCTGAGTTGAAAAAAAGCTTACTTGTGGGATTGGATATGAAGAATGGCAACTAGTGGATAACAACCATGGCGTCGAGGAGGCCGCAAGGAAAAAGACCAAAGTCACTCAAAGGTCTTACTGCAAACAGGAGACACAAGAATTACTAGGAGTCAGGGAAAATCACAGATCACAGGAGCTCACGCTGAAGGCATTGAATACCATTGCTGGCAAAACACTCAGGCTCAGAGGTGCAGATCCCCCAGTCAGGGGTCTTTCTACATGGAGTTTGCATGTTCCCCCCATGCATGTGTGGGTCCTCTCCAGGTACTCCGGCTTCCTCCCACAGTCCAAAATCATGACTGTTAGGTTAATTGGCATTTCTCAATTGTCCCTAGGTGTGAGTGTCTGTGTGTGCATGGTTGTATGTCTTTGTGTGTCTCTATGTTGCCCTATGACAGACTGGCTTCCTGTCCTGAGTGTACCCCACCTTACGCCCATAGTCTGCCGCAGATAGGCACAGGCCCAACCGAGACCCAGGCGGATGAAGTGGGAGAAGATGGATGGATGGAACCCAGAACCCTGACAGATCTTGCTTAATGGAAATCTGGAAACCCATATCACTCTTTGGTAGGTTTGCTATAGTAAAAATGATGGACTTACCAAAAATAAGTGCCTGTTTTAGATGATCCCAAGCAAACCATCCCCAAAATGGTTTATATCTTTCTCTGGAAAGAAAATGCTACAAAAGAGAAAACACAAAGGAGACCTATTAAAATTAGATTAAATTAGACCTGCCCAATTTCTAGGGAGGAGATGAAAACTATTCATCAGAGCTTATGTCAAAGAAGAAGAAATGTAAGAAATGTGGTTCTCTTAACTGTTTTAACATTTCATACATTTAAGCTACAAAGAAAAATGTAATTCTAGTTGTCATAGTAAACTGATAGAATTTTTATTCCATCAGTGACTTTTCTTCCCTCTCTTTATGTCATGTTCCGGGATTCTTTGCTCTCCTGTGCGCCTATCCTATTCCACCACCAGATGGCACCAGGTCTTGTTGGAGTGCGGTGTGGCTCCCAGCGGCACAGGTGCTTCCAATCCAGCCTCATCAAGATCCCTGCACTTAAGGAGCTACTGCCCAGTCATCGGAGCCGAGTGTTTGCCAGCTTTTTTGTACCACAAAGCCTCCAGAGTAAAATCTCTTAGAATCTCCTTGTTGACTTGTTCCTACAAGTAACCTGTTTCTTTGTGCTTTCCTCGTTGCATTCAGGTGCTCATCTGGAAGTCTGGATCGGCGTCAGCTCCTGGCTTCCTTCCTGAGCAAACCTCCCCTTTTGACGACGTGGTGTTTACCCACTGGATGCCCGAATTCTCAGTCTCTCTTCTCCGTTGTTCTTAAAAACATATGCCACGTATAATTAACTTAAAATATATATTTTTTGTTTTTAATGCCCCTCAGAAGTTGGTTATGTTTAGATTAGAATTTGAAGTCACTCTAGTTTATAAATATAAATGTTTCATTTATTTATATGTCATGATTCTGTGCACCAGCTCTTGTCTGATCATCTCTACCTGATATGCTGCTCTGCTCTCATCAACTCTCATCAGTTCCACCTGCACTCTTGTCTATATAAACCTGCGTCAGACCACAAACTGATTCCAGATTATGATGAGCCAGTGGTGAGTCTAGTCTGGTGTACCTTTTTTCTCCCTGCCTGTTTGTGACCCATTTGCCTCCTGATTATCTGAGGCTGCCTGTACAACACGAGACCTGTCTGTATATTAGTGATGGGCAAGTGAAGCCGCATAAAGCAATGAAGCTTTCCAACACTTTGCTTTGGAAAAAGGTTCATTACTCGCTGCTTCATTTATCACTCACTAGTGACATCTGCTGGTGAAACTATAACAGCCTTGTTACTCAGTTGGCTCATGCAATATTGTCACAACATTTTGATCAAACTCATGTTTAGTAAGAGGAGAATCATATTTATTTTTTTAAATTATTAAATTGATTTGTAGCCAATCCAGTCCTTGAGCATCAGTGGTGTTATTTGACTATGAAGATATGTTACTAAGAATTGAGTGATTGTTGCTGAAGACTCTGTACACTTTGAGCTTGGAACTTGCTTCCTGAAAAACAGAATTTGTTTAAAATCATCTCTTCCTGGGAGTTCTTGTTCTGAATATCAAGTTACACATAGAGATTTATTTAGGAACAGGGCTTCTTTCACTGTTTCAGTTCTTATTCTGTAATCTCAAAATACTCCCAGATATGAAAGTTTTTTTTCTTTTTTGACAACTCCATTTCAACCACTGCTGATGAAAACTGGTCTGCTGACGTGCTACCAAACCATCTACTACAACCGCGAAGCAACAGGGTCCATCCTGCTTTTATTTTGAAATGTGACGTGCTAAATGAAGTAGTCACGTGACCCATGGAAGTGAGGCCTCGTTTGTTGCCACTCGCGTGGTTTTCAACAAGACAACTCAAGCCTTGAAGCGGGGCTTCATCAGACACGCCCCCTTATTACTCGGTACAACCCTCAAAGCCTGGCTTCAGAAAGCCCATCACTTCTGTATATCTACTTTGACCCGTTTTCTATGAGGGGCCGTTTAGGACAAAAATTACGTTTTGTCTCTCACACACTACCAAAAACTCTCACATACTCAAA
>JAUZNJ010030899.1:0-14526 GCA_034780135.1 Jordanella pulchra | reverse complement strand
CGCCGGAGCAGATGGAGCCGCCGGAGCAGACGGAGCCGCCGGAGCAGACGGCGCCGACGGAGCCGCCGGAGCAGACGGAGCAGACGGAGCCGCCGGAGCAGATGGAGCCGCCGGAGCAGACGGAGCCGACGGAGCAGATGGAGCCGACGGAGCAGATGGAGCCGACGGAGCAGATGGAGCCGCCGGAGCAGACGGAGCCGCCGGAGCAGATGGAGCCGCCGGAGCCGACGGAGCAGATGGAGCCGCCGGAGCAGACGGAGCCGCCGGAGGAGCCGGAGCAGACGGAACCGCCGGAGCTGACGGAGCCGCCGGAGCCGAAGGAGCCGCCGGAGCCGACGGAGCAGACGGAACCGCCGGAGCTGACGGAGCCGCCGGAGCAGAAGGAGCCGCCGGAGCAGACGGAGCAGACGGAACCGCCGGAGCTGATGGAGGAGCCGGAGCAGACGGAACCGCCGGAGCAGACGGAGCCGCCGGAGCCGATGGAGGAGCCGGAGCCGCCGGAGCCGCCGGAGCAGACGGAGCCGCCGGAGCCGACGGAGCCGCCGGAGCCGATGGAGGAGCCGGAACCGCCGGAGCAGACGGAGCTGCCGGAGCCGATGGAGGAGCCGGAACCGCCGGAGCAGACGGAGCCGCCGGAGCCGATGGAGGAGCCGGAGCAGACGGAGCCGACGGAGGAGCCGCCGGAGGAGCCGCCGGAGCAGACAGAGCCGCCGGAGCAGACGGAGCCGCCGGAGCAGACGGAGCCGACGGAGGAGCCGCCGGAGCAGACGGAGCCGACGGAGGAGCCGCAGGAGCCACCGGAGCCGCCGGAGCAGACGGAGCCGCCGGGCGACGATCCACCTCATCACTCAGTAGAGGCGCGTTCAGGAGAGAAGTGATGCGAAGGAGGCGTTTCTAGAGACGCAAACGGAGCGGTTAAGACCAAACAAGACGAAGCAAAGCGGCGGCGGACACTGATGCTGGTCGAAAACCAGAACCGTTCCCTCGTTGAGTCATGATAACCAATCATGATGTTGGTGTTTGGCCCCAGTGGGAGACGCCATCAGTAGCTGAAAGCCACAAACTAGAGGCAGGTAAATGCTGTGGAAGGCGGCGGAGAAAAGTAAGAATGAGAGGCGACGCTGGCAGGGCTTTAAGCAGGAGACAAACGACGAGGGGGCGGAGCTTCAAGAGGCTTCAGGCTTTCTGCTGAACAGCTGATTTCATCAGTAGAACAGGTGAATTTGATTTGGGCGTCATGTTAGAAACAGTCCGACCCCCAGCAGAGAGCGCTAGCTAGGTTGTTAGCCTACGGGGCAGAAGCTCTGATGCTACATCGTCCTGTTTTCAGAGAAAAGCTTCGTGTGTTTCATCGTTTATTTTAGCTAGACGGAGGCTGACGGCTCCACTCCATCAGAAACAGTAGAATGTCCCTCCAGGGCTACCGTCGTCCGTCCGACACGTTGGACCCCGAAGAACCAGGCCGTGGTTTGGAGTAGCTCTAGTGCAATACTAGATTGAAGTAAAGGAAAAAGATAGAAAAAGAAAAGGAGAAAGAGAGGGAGAGTAAAAGAGAGAGAAATAGAGTGAAGGAGGTGGAGAAAAAAGAGTGAGAAAGAGTGAGAGAGAAAAGGAAAAAGAAAGAGAGAGAGAGAAAGAAAAAGAAAGAGAGAGGGAGAGAGAGAGACAGACATAGAGTGCTCAGAGGAACATTGCTGGTTGTGTTTAAAGTTATTTCAATGCTGCTGCTCTCAGACAGCGACGGATGAAGATGAGCTCAGAGTTTTATGGATCAATGAGGCTTAATAAACCTTCTGTCCACATCAGTCCTTAAAGCAGAAGCACAACATAAATCTTCTCCGACACAATCGGTAGGTTCAAAGGTTCAAAAAGACGCCGCTCCTCTGAAGAAAAGATATGAAAAACATCGGATAGAAACCGTCTGTTGACGGATTTGATGGAACATCAAGTGTTTAACAGAGAAGCAACACTAGGAAGATTCAGCAGAACCTGAGGAAGAAGAAGACGTTCACCGACCTTCTGTTGAAGATGACTCCCAGCAGCTGACCGGCGAAGGCCACGGCCAGAAACAGCAGGAGAGCTTTCCACATCCACAGCGGTCCCAGCCGGCCACAGACCAGCAACCGCAGCATCCTGCGAGGAAGAGGAGGGTGGATGAAGAAAGGCGGCCAGGTTTGCTGGAGTTCATGAAGTTTAACGTTTCCTAACATCGACTCCCATCGTCAGGGATTATTATGGGTTTTGATTCAAGATATAAAAGATAAATGAGAGTTAATCCCCCCCCTTAAAAAATGGGAATTTTATTTCCTCTTTTTCTTCCGTCCAGACATTGATTGATGGTACGGTGGGTTTATGGGGATGTTTGGGGATAAAAGCGTCACGTCTTTATGTCATAAAGTTCTGTGGGGGGAGATTGCTGCGGGTCAGACAGTTCTGTGGGGGGAGATTGCTGCGAGTCAGATAGTTCTGTGGGGGGAGATTGCTGCCAAAAACCTTGTGAGGTGTCTGAATTCTGTACGTGAGTCAAAAGACGAATAGATTGAAGATTTTTATTTTATTTTCTTGGTGTCGACCGAAGGTCAACCGAATTAAAGGTTTAAAATTTAATCACCACACAGTAAGAATTGTTCATCTAAGATTTTCTAAAACCAAACTCTAAGATGTGTGATTCTGACATGGACATTTTTTTAAGACACACAAATTCATTCGTATGAATCACAAATTATGATAACAGTTTATGATTCATATGAATAGATTCGGATCCGGAAACCTTTTATTGTAAATCTATAACCTTAATTCATACTTTATAAACTTTTTACTTAGATTAACTTGAAAAAATTCAGACATCTAAGCTACATATTTATGAGTCACAAATTTCTGAGTAAAACTCACAACTTTAATCTGTGATATAAGATTTTAGTCATTTGTATTCATAACTTCTAAACTTTTCATGGATGAAATATGTTTGAGTTGAAAACAAGGAACAAATCAAGATCTTAAGCTTCGTCATTGATTGATTGGATTTACAAAGAGAGCTGGGAATGTTTTTCTCGGCTGGTATTTGACTCCATATTCAGCCTCGGTGGAACCAAACAGCTGATTTCATCCTAACTGGCCCGATTCCTCGGCAGCAGCAGAGACCTCCCCACGGGTCCATGTTCATTTTCAGGAAAGCAGAAGCCAGAGTAAAGGTTGAACACGAAGCGTAGAGAGAAGGTGTTGAGTGAAGGCGATGGAGGCGGAGCTCCTGCCCTCAGTCGGGTCGTTACCTTGTAGCGTAACAGCCTGTGGCCCTGAGCCGGGAGCCTGCAGAAGAACCTGCAGATTCCACGTCCAGTTTTCCTTCACCTGCTGCCGGGTTTTATAGTTGGAGCTGCTTCTTCCTCCACTTATTAATAAAAGACACAATTTCAACAAGAAGAAACCTTTATTAACCAAACAAGACATGAACAATGGATGGCAGATAAAGGGAGCAGCTGTGGTCTGAAGGCTGGGCGATGAACATGAGCCTGCTGATGCACCGATCCATCTCTACAGCCGATCATCTATCACCAGGTGCTGCTGGAGAATCCTAACCAGGCATCCCGATGTATCGGCCAATCAGAGTCGCTCTGGAACATATCGGTCCCATCCGTAGAACCGGGTCAATATTAACAACCGATATTTATCGGCATCCTGTGGTGTTGGTTTGGTCAGGTGACAGAGACAGAGCAGCAAAGGATTGTGGGTATTTAGCTGAGGCAGAGGCCTAATGTCAGTCCTGTGGTCGGTTTTTATGGGTTAAATATCGGTTATCGGCCGGGTCCTCGCATCGTTGCGTCCCTCATTAAAGAACATCATTTATGTCAACAAGCTCAAAATGTCGACATCGGATTGAAATGTGTTTGAATTAAAAGGCCTGATCGGAATAAATCAGACAAATGTGTCACATAAACACGCAGATCGCAGCTAGCTGCTGCTGAAGGGTTTATAACATCTGTTCACGTTAAACGTTTTGTGACCTAATTAAAAAAAGATTGAAAACATGTCTCATAAAATCAACCGAGGTTATTATTTTCGATTATCACCTCCCCTCACCAAAAGGAGGAGGAGGAAGAGGAGGGACACCCAGCAGGATCCGACGATGAGTTTCTAACGGCTCCATCAGAAGCAGTTTTAAAATAATGCTTTAAGTAGCCTTTAGATCCAACGCTGTGTTTTTCAAACAGCCATAAAGTTGATTATTTTGATATTATGACGGATTATTAGTGAAACCCTGAGAACAGAGAAGGTTTAATATCGACTAAGATGAAAACAAAAGCTCCTAAAGTATTGATTCTCTTCAGTTAAATAACACGATGGATCCTGGACCCACCATGAGAACAAAGACCCGACCAGTTGAACCCAGAAGAGAGTGAGACCTCCTGTTTGGAACAAAAGCTTTGATGGTTTCTGAGATCCAGGAAATAAATATTAACAAACATTGATAATCTAAAGAAGGGTTTAATTTTCATTCCATAAAACGTAATACTTGAATCAATCGTTCTGTTTGAAAACAAACCAAATATTTTCACAAGCAGTTTTTCTGTTTACTTTTCTTTAACCTCAAGTTTCCACTTTAAGGTTTATTAAGTAAAACAAAAGACTGTAACGTCGTTATCATATCCGAAATGAAAGGTTGAATCGGGCTCTGCTGAACTGCAGACGGGTTCAAAGGTTCACCCCGATCTGTTCACAACCAGCCGCACAGATCAGTTCACCAAGTATGGGGTAAGATTACTGCCCATAAAATATGGATGCCTCGGCGCATGAATTAGTAAACGGCAGAAAATACACAAGTTCAAGGTTTAGATTTGTTCTTGTTCTCACTTCAAACAGGTGATGTGAAAACGTTGCATTTATTAAAACGAAGTTATAAAAACAATTTACAAAGTTAAACCTTTGCAACATTACAGCAGTTAGTAAAGCCAGCGCTTTTAGTTATTACAAGTCTCTTATTGTTACATATATGTTTGTAATTTCTTCTAAATTTGTGATTCTTTCATGTAAATGTGTGATTTTAACTTGTAAATTTGTGGGTTTGTACAGTTTATAAACCAGAAGTCGTAAACCTTTCTACTGATCGTTAAATAACCTCATCGAACTTTATGAGTCTGAATTATAAACTTATTTTCAGGGATTGTTTAGGTCAATTTATCCCTGCTTTTATATTATTGCTAATGTGTAGTTTGAACCTTTTAGGATTGAAACTTGTTTGCAGATCTTGTTATGGTAATTTATATCTTCTAAACTTTAATTCACTATTTCATACATATGAACAGATTTATGATCGTTATCAAATAAAAGGAATTAATCACAGATTTGCAAAAGTCACATATTTGTAGGAATCCTAACTTTACATAAATGTAATAAGATGTAGATTTGTTGTGTTTTGCTGTAAAGTTGTAGACTTTAATTTGCAGTCATCATTTCTAAACTTGTAGTTTTTAGTTGAAGGAGAGACTGATGGATCCATCAGTGAACAACAAATAAATGGAAAAGGTTTGGATTATTCTTTTATCAAACCTATTTGTTTATTGACATCCTTCAGAAATGCCTTCACACCCACGCGTGTTTTTCTGAGCGCATAGGTTGTTCTGTGGGTTGCATGGAGGAAGTTTAGCAGCTGAAGCTGCCAGTGACACACAGATGGAGGTGAAGGTCTGAGGGGTGAAGCAGAGCCAAAGTTAAGGGGCCAACATCACATCTTCACGGGCTGGTGGCAGTGGGTGGGTGGCAGTGGGTGGGTGGGGGTAGGCACCAACAGACACCATCAGTCACACACTTTCTCCAACACACCCACCCACCCACAGAGAGGCTGAAGAGCGTGGAGCAGTTCTAGTGGATGGAGGGAGAGCAGAAGAAAGGCCTTTGTGTGTGAGGGGCCCTCAGCCCCCCCCACCCCTCCCCCCCTCCACCCGAATCTCTGCATCCAGACCCTCCGTCCCGCGCGGCTCTGCGCCTCCTCCTCCTCCCGCTCCGGTCCAGCCTTACCTGGCTCTCCGTCTGAAAAACATCGCGGTGTCCCCGGGCCGGTGTCGCTCTGCAGCTGCGGGGAACTCGGAGCATCTCGGAGGGTTCAGCTGCAGCCGATCCTCCGCCAGCAGCGGCCATGGAACCAGAGCGGCCCCCGAACATCCAACGGAGCCCGCGGAACCGCGCCGATCCCCGGAGGTCCAGCCTGAAGCCGCGGAGCTGCGAACAGAACCGGGAGCGGCGCCCTGCACTGCCTGAGCCAGAACCCGATAGATGAGGAGGCCGAGGACGACTTCCGGACGTTACCAAAATAAGAGCCTCTGAGCTAGGAGAATGCTTAGGGCGACTTCCGGATGTTACCAAAACAAAAGCCTCTGATGTATGAGTAGGCTGACGACGACTTCCGGATGGTACCAAAATAAGACCCTGAGATCTATGGGGCGCCGTTTGATCAGAATTTAGCAGAAACATTTAAACTGACAGCGAAAAAAAGTCAGATTGTTACAAGATCGTTCATACATTTATTAACATTCCCAAACTAAACATTTTATGTAAAAAATAAATGTCTAATTAAAAAAAATAATGATATTTAACTTGTTAATCAAATGTTTATTTAGCAAGCTAAATATGTCTACAGACTACATATTTAACTCTGAATGAAACCTTTTTTTAAAAACTAAATATTTTTCTCCAATATTAAATATTAATTTGAACAACTAGATATTTAGCTTTAAATTATATACTTATTTTACAAACTAATCAGGCTCCAAATTATGTTTTTATTTTTACCAAAAAAATATTTAACTAAAATATGAAACATTTATTTCACAAATTAGAGTTTTAGTTCCAAAATAAATAGCTATTCCACAAACTAAATATTTAGTTACAAACTAAATGTTAAGCTTGGACCTAAATATTTAACTTGTTAAATGAATATCTATTAAACAGATAACATATTTAGTTTGTAAATCAAATGTTTAACTAGCTTAACATGTGAAATGTTTAGTTTGGTTTATAAATATATGAATGATCAGGTAATAATCTAACTTTGATGTGACCCAGTCTGTAGCTGCAGTCGTTGGGTTCGGATCCAGACACTTTAATCAGGGTTTAACTGAGCTCAGCCTTCATGCTGCGATAGAGTCCAGACAAAACGTCTGTTACAGTCAACATGTTTTCATTAGAGGCAGGAATTCCTAATCATGACCTGATTTAGTCGTTATGATGAAGTGCTGCATGGAGATGAAAACATTTGCAGGTTTCTGAATTCACACATGTTCAGTCAACAAGCAGCTAAATTTAAGATTTGTTTTTGTTCCTTGTTTTTAGCTCAAACTTTCATGAGAAACGAAATTTTTGTTTCCTGAAAGAACAAGTTTAGAGGTTTGATATATAAACGTCTACATAAAGCACTCGTATTATAAAAACGTCATATTTTTACTTAGTAGCTGCTGATTCCAACAAGCTGAAAAGTTTGAACTTGTTGACAACAAAAAAAACACAAATTTTAAATGTATTTATTCATTAACTGACTCGGCGTGTTTTTATTGACATTAATCTTACTCCATACATATCTATGTATCACGATCAATAATCTATGAATAAAACCCCAAAACTTACGATTCATAAATTGTTACAATTAGGGTTTTAGATTTGTACACGATTTATTTATTTAAGAATTCAGACGCATGTTTTTATTGACCCTTATGTTACCCCATACTTATGGTATTCATGCTTTGACCTCCGTGACCTCTGCACATTAGAAGGTGGAGGCTGAACTAACCAGGACACAATGACGTAACCCGACACTTAGCTGCCAACCCAGAATAAAGGCTGGAAGCGTCTGCAGAGGCTGAAGGAGCCAAGTTTGGGAGAATCTGCCTGCAGACTGCAGTTCATCCTGGCTCACAGACCATCAGGGTGGGGAGGACGACACTGTGGGCCTAAAGTCCTGATGTTCATCCCTTCACCAACCAAAGAAAGACACAGGGGCTGTGATGCAATAATTAGAATAAACACCCAGTGTGTTCTAAGAAACCAAACCCTGATAAAACAGGACGCAGTGAAATCTAACAAACTCCTCCTCGTCTAACAAAACCCCAGGAAACATGATCAACACACCTGTTAACCACCTGCACCGTACCTGTGAGGGCCGCGCAGCTGGAAGGTCAAAGGTCAGGATAATGTTCCGTTGGATGAGCTGCGCAAACAGTCGGTTCAGCAGCTCAGGGCGCGCCGCCTCCAGACGACACAGGCAGCAGGACGGACGCCTTCATCACACCATCAGAGGATGTTCAGATCCACAGGACAGCCAACAGTCCGTCCTGATGGGTCGGGTCAGTCGGTGAGCAGGTGTGACTGTGGGTGGCGCCGGCCAGTGGGCGTTACCAAGGCAACAGTGTCATTTCTCTGCTGTTTGGGGGATTAACAGGATCTGGTTTCTATCACTTTGCAGATTCCTGCTGTGGGAAGAGCCACACAATCCAAGACCCTAACCTGGACCCAAACCGTCCCACCGGGGGGGGGCAGTACAATGGCAGGAGCACACCAACTACCTACTACATGGAGAGCAGGAATAACCTGCTTTGACCTCTAGTTCAAAGACATCAATCACCTCAAACACTAAAAGTTCACACATCTGAGCTCCATCCACACGAAGACTGAATGAAACGTTCAGGAAGCAGCAGAGTGAGCGCAGACGGAAAAGAACCAGAAAACACTGTGAAACTACGCCAGGCCTGCTGGTGGCGCTGTGGCGCAGTAATGGAGACAAACTGTGGAAGAGAATGAGCCCTGAGTATGGAGTGAATGTTGTTCCATAATTGAAAGCAAAGAAAACATTGAAAAACTTCTTAATAATAAAAAGAAAAAGTTTCTTGAGAAACTTGGCTGATTTCTTTCATTTTTTATATTAATGTTTTTTTTAATTATTTTATTTTTCAACCTATTTTCACTTTTTTAACAAATTTATCGTCATTTTCTTCTTTTTCAAATTTCTGTTTTTCAGATTTAGTTTGAATTGCAAGCTTTTTTTCAAATCATGTTTTAAAGCTCACATTCTCTTCAGGCAACAGAAAAGCATCTTCGCTCTTCACTCCAGAGGAAAACCAGAAGTCAGAACACTCTGATCTGTATAATGCAGTTTGAAAAGAAGGCAGCTTGTAAAACTTAATAAGAAAAAAATTTTATTTGAAAATATAAAATTGATAGGAAAAAAAAATCAAACAATGAAATCTAAGAAATCAGCAAAGTTACCCTTAAAAAATAAGATTAAGAGGTTTTTGAAAGTTTAATTTGTGATTATGTTTTTGTCAAATTTCCATTTATAAACTTTGTTCTTTGCCCACAGGAATATTGAAACATAATTGACGCCATACAGAAAACAGCACCATTGTTGTCATTTTCTAAATATGGTGCATTCAGGCAGCAGAAAGAAACAGGTTTTAAAATGTCTGTTCACTGACACCCTGAAAAGGCCCGCTGGGTGTGGATGATACTTGGTTCTGATAAACCATTTCATCAAACATGTGCATCATCCATTCAGGAGCTTCGTCTTCGTGTGGATGAGGCCTCAGTGGGTCTGTGGGACGAACCCTACCTGTGTGTTTAGCCTTCTGGGAAACTCATCCATTTACTAAACGCTGCATGTGGAAAATAATTCCAAATGATATATATGAAGACAAAATGACAAAAACCCCAAAACATCAGAGATGTTCGTGTTTAAGGTGTTTTCCCTTATTTCATATTTTTGAACTCAAAGACTTTTCTGTCCCTCAGTTAAATAAAACATTTTGTGTTAAATTTCTGGTGAAGCATAATCCGTTTAGGGTTGAATCACCCCCACCTAGTGGTCCGATTAGGTACTTTCATTGGTGTCAGTTTAGCTTCTGTACGCATGGAGGAAGAGGTTAAAACATGCTAGCTGTGTTAGCTAATACAGCTGATCTGTAAGAGGTTTTTTGCTACTAAATCTGAGTAAATTTGAGAAGGTAATTTTTTGTTAATGCATGTTGATGAACATAGTTGGACATGCTGCTAAATCTTGAACATTTGTTTTACAGCGTTTAGCTAACAGGTGAAAGATGCTGTAAATGTTGCTCATATTTAGCTTTGGTTAAACATCAGGAAGCTAGTGGGAGTATTTGACGGCTCTGTGCAAATGCTGGGAACACAGTGTCTCTACGAATGAAAGTACGATACGATGAAATATATATAAATTGTCTTGTATTTTTCCACTTTCACTAAATGTGGTTCTAGAGCACAATATATTAGATCTTCAGACTCCTGGACCATTTGTTTAGCTCTCAGGTTGATGTAGAAGCTCAGAACTAAGGGTAGAAATTGTACTATGCCCCCAACTTATTGAAGCACTGTGCTTTCTGGGTTTACTCTGTCCATTTTGAGCATGAAAACTGTTTTTGCACTCGACCCGATCAGAGGATGAAAAAATTCGTGTGCGCCTACGCCATCTGCTGGCAGTACTGACACATCCTGGAATTTGGTAGCTTCTGTGGCATTAGCTAAGCTTTAGTGAACTGCAACGTTCATTTTGTTTTCTGAGCATCAGTTTTATCCCTCTTTGTATCTTTAATATTTACGAACTTTGCTTTTTTCACATTGGATCTAAACGTTTCCGACTTATTTCCTTACTGACTCGTTTGGCTCCATTATTTCCTTGTTTACTAACTGGGTGCACATCGTACCTCAGGCTATGGGGTCTTCCTATTATAAGTATAAAGAGCCCCTAAGTTTATGATGTAAAAAGGGAAATATTCCCCCTTAAGCCTTTGTATGCAACTAGAGGAACCTACTGGTCCAGAAATTCATGAACTCATCTACACCTCCCTGTGCATTGCTTTGTCGTGTTTGTTATTATTGCATAAACCTGAAATGCATCATTAGTGGTGGTGGTGGGGGGGGGGGGGGGGTGAACACCGGGAAATTCAAAAAGTCCTTCAAACACAGAAATGAGACAAACACTTGAAAACCTGCAAAGAAAAAATTTAGTAAAAATATCTGCAAGATTCTAAAAATGTCCTTTCTGTCCTGCTCACATGTTTGCTAAGCGCCTCCGCTGGATCAGAACCGCACGAAGGACCCCTCAGCCAAAGTGGAAGTGGATCAGCAGCCTCCATGATCTGCACTGGCAGTAAGGAAGGAGGAAGGAGCAGGAAGGTTCCTATCACAGTTCCTTCAGCACAGGAACCCCCTGGTCTTCCCATCAGGTTCTTAGCAGCCGTAGATATCCATAATGCGGCCGGTTGTCTTGCCTGCACCGCTAACCGATGGAGCAGCACCTGGCGGCCACTTCACCCTCTGAATGACTATAACTGCCTTCATTTTCTACAACTTTCAAACGTTTGTTTGTTATAAATGTCAGAGATGCAGGTATGGCTCTGTTCATTTATATTTAAACAACATTGAACAGAACAGATAGGTGAATTAATACACACATACACAAGCTATTTATGTTAGGCTAATGATAACATTATATTTATATCTACACATATATTTTATTATTATTATTCCAGGGATGTCAAATGATTAATCGCATCCAAATTAAAAGTTTATCTTTTACATGATATGTGTGTGTTTACAGTGCACTTTAATATATAAACACACATCAATGCACATGTGTTTATATTTATAATGTATGTATATAGATATAGACATTTGACATAAAAAATAAAAGTTAAATAATAATACATTTCCTTTAAATAGTTCGATTCTGTTCAGTCATTTTTAGAAATCAACATGTTGAAGCGTCCAGAATTAGAGCCACGTTAATAATGTTTGTAAGAAACCAAACGGTTTGTAAATCTACAGTTAGAAAACAACCACAAAGATGTGACACATGCCAATGTTCAGACCTTCACATGTTTTAGTTTTATAACAGAATTTAGCTGTTTGCTACATGCGGGTAACTAACATGTGTTGTAGTTCTTTTAGTGCTAATTAGCATAGCATCATCCTGTAATTACTGTCCAGATCCTTTTCCAACCATTGCTGTGTTTGATTTCAGGGGCTGCGTCCTCTAAGGATCCGGTTCTACCTGAACCGGATCCTTCTGTGAAACTAAGGAGGCCTGTAGAGTTTTTCTCTGGATCCAAACAGCTCCATCCTTCTTCTCACTCAGTGTACGCTCTGTTGCCTAGCAACCGTGACAGTTGATCCACCAATCATAGATTGGATGCTGAACTACTTCCTGCTGCTCTGTTATTAATTTCCTTGTTGAGGAGCTTCAGCAGCAGATCTCAGATCAGTAGTTCACAGATATTGAATCTGAGCTGAAATATCAGCCGAACCCATGAACTCAGTCACAGAATAAACCAAACATTACCGACACATATCTGACTACACAACCTTTTAAAAAATATAATTTCATTAATTTCAGACGGAACTATTCATGCTTTAACTTGCAATGAACCACAGGAAAATGAACACTGCGTAGAAAACACGGGATCCATCCTTCAAAACGGGCCAAATCAAGGCTGCATTCATCGGCCGCATAAGAAGGAGTCTGGCGATCCAAACAGGCCGAGGCGCGGCGCGGCGCTATGATGCAACCGGCTGATGAATGCAGCCTGTGAAGGACGCAGCCGCTGAATCCGAACACAGTCCAGGTTTCTAACTGATCCCACGATGACAGTCTACAGTCTGGTCCCACATAAGGTGATGATCGTCTCCCCCTGGTGGTCTGGAGCAACCTGCAGATGTTTGTGCTACTGCAGGATTTTTCCTTTGCCTGTGTTTGTGTGATAAAAATGATTTGATTTTTTTTTAAATGGTTACATCTACGATTAAAAGGATTAATAAATAATATACTGTTTCATTTCACACGTCACATTTTGTCGTTATCGTTCCATTTAAAAACCGTTAATTCTGTAGAAGTCATGTTATTACTAAAGCATTTACAGCTCAGTGTTTGATGATTCTGAGATCGACTGCTTTAGTCAGAACTGTTGGGCAGGTGTTTGCTGCTCTGTTGAATAAAGTACTGTGTGTTCGTCTCATTTTTGTGTTTGCAGGGCCATTTTCTGTGAAATCCCATATTTACACGACGCCTGTTATAAATCTAATCCAAACAGCTTTTGTGAAACAACATTGACACAAGCTTTGTTCAAACAGGATCTCTGAAAGCTTACCGGCTCCAACCTGACGGCCGGATGACTCCGGAGCGTCATCGCTTTACCTCCTGTGTTTCAGGGTTGATGTTTTTCTGGCCAACAAACCTTTTGGTGAAAAGGTTCGAAGCACTAAGAGACGAAGAGCCGGAGTAAATTCAGCCTGAGCAACAGAAACAATGGAGTCCGAAGGTGGCTGGGATGGAGGAGAGACGATGGAGCAGAGGTTTGCCCGAAACACCGCCTGAAAGCAACAAGGAAAAATGTCCTGTTCAGAAAGTAATGAGGAAGGATGAGGAACAGAGGATTAGATTCTGTTGACAGAAGGAGCGAAATAAAAAAACACAAACTAAAAAAACAGGAAACGCAGAAAACCCCCAACAAACCTGTGGAGGATAAAAACACGGTGAAATAATTAGAGAGGAACATCTGCACTACAGTCAAAGTCCAACGATTATCTTGGTGAAAATATATGTGGTTGTGTGTCTTCGCTTCAGTGTTTTAAAGGAGCTGTCGATAACTTTTTATCGTTAAATGTGTCCGTTAGAGCACAAACCTGCCCGAGATTCAGAAATATGAAGGAGGCTGACAGCACGCTCTCAACAAACCACACACCATTCATCTAAGGATGCTAGCATTAGCCTGCCTTGCTATCACCAAGCTAACATTAGCGGTTCACTAACATACGAGTAAAACTATCTTACCTACCCTCATGAAAAATTAGCTCCAATTTTGTCTCTCAAAAATTATTAAACACAAATTTTAAAACAATTTTAGAAGGAATAAGTGTTTAATAAAAACAAGTTATGAGTGACTGAGTGTGTGACTGACTACATAAACTTCTGTGTAGATAACAACCATCCCTGAAGCAACTGCTCAAAGAGAAAAAAACATGCCTTTAAGAAGGGACACAGAGAATTACTGAGGAGCATACCGAAGCAACTTAAGGTCAACATAAGAGAAAGAAGGAGGCAAACTGGAGGAGGCTGGAAAACAAGCTCCAGCTGAACAATATCAGAGATGTGTGATCAGGGATGAAGAAGATCACAGGCTTCAAGCAGAAGGATGATCAGACAGATGGACGTCTGGACAGAAACAATGAACTGAACACATTCAACAGGTTCAGTTCAGGAACAAGCTCAGCATCTTTCTCTCCAGCCCACAGTCACACGGACATCCTGCCCTCCTCTGCCATTGGTTCTTCTGCTTCTAGGACTTTGTTGTCAGACAAGTCAGAGGATGCTGCTGCTCCCTCTGACTTCCACCTGTCCGTCTCTAGAAGTCCAGTGAAAAAGCAACAGGAGAGACTGAATCATAATCAGTCACCGGTTCCTGATGGTTTCAGCCCCAGAGTCCTGAAGGTCTGTTCAGAGCAGCTCTGTTGGATCCTACAGCACCTCTTCAACCT